>ML840410.1:121168-135461 GCA_009831015.1 Picea engelmannii | reverse complement strand
TCAATGGATTTCAGGAACATGGTTCATTTAGGGCAAGCCACAAGAAATTGATGATGGTTCTACTCCTCTGATCGATCCACCCATCTGACAAAATTGTCCAATAATATGCACTCTACCATGAGCTTTTAATGCCTTCCAATTGTGCCTTCACACACTCCAACTCCTCATCTAGATCTTTCCCCCTATGTGCACCATAAAAGTAGGCTTTGTATCTAGGGCCAGCGTTTGCAATTGCATCTACCATGAGCTGTTAAAAAAGAGACTTTGCAAGGTTAAATGAGAGGCTGTCATGGTACCAAAACCTCCTGACTACCATATCTGCCTCCTTCGTATTCCTTTTGTTATAACTATCTAAGGTTGGTTGAGATCCTGGGGCTGTGCAAGGAAGGAAGAAAGGAGAGGAGATACTTGGACTTGCTCCAGCATTTGATGAGCAACTAACTGGAGGTGCCATCTGAGATCTACCCATCCTTCCAATTTCAAACTTTGTCCTAGATCTCTTAGTATTTTGGTCTTTGATGACTTGCAAAACAGCCTCCATTTCAGCTGTGACTTCTGCAGGGAAACCATCACAAACAGTGACATTTTTGCACACAACTCTAGCTAGGTGGTGTTTCAACCTGTTTATGCCCCCATACATAGTAGTGGGACAGTATTTGCACTTTACTTGATGGTCATGATCTGGAACCACCCAAACACAATGTTCCTGTGCTTTATCAAGAGGCCTTTTAGCTTTGGGCTTAGGTGCCATGGATGAGAATCTGGATTGGCAAAATGTATGGCAGAGTTAGTAGCATGGTGGTCTAGACTCTCCAGGTCTGGCATCATTTAAAATTTAAAATTTTAATTCTTAAATTCAAATTTTAATTTTAATTTTTATTGTTAAATTTTAATTTTTTATAGCCATCCTACAAGCCTGTAGGATGCCATCTCAGCCCACAAGCATGTAGTATAGCATCTCTGCCCACAGGCCTGCGGGAAAAGATGCCATCCTACAGGCCTTACAGTATATACTATAAACTAAAAAAAAGTTAAAACTAAGTTACTAAACTAAATAATTGCCCACTAAGTTACTAAACTAAATAATTGCCCACTTACCTGAACTTTGAATGCTGAGAGCCTGAGAGTCTAAGACCTTCTTCAGACAGTGACCTCCTTCAAACAACAGCAAGTGATGAATTGAAGCCTCCACACAGTAGCCGGTTGATGATGATGAAGCCTCCTTCAATTTCCCTCCTAAATGATGATGAACTCAACCCCCTCACAGTGACGGTGCACAACACTCTTCTAAGGAAGAAATGGCTCGTGAAAATAAATGGAAAGAGAAAGAATGAGGGGAGAAATGTATTTATAAAGACTTCTACCCTCTCAAACACCTCATTTCCTTCCTAAAATTCCCTCCAAAGCAATGTTGCCTCCGTCAAATCGCACGAGCAGTCTTTTTTGGGTGCATTTGTGGGGTCAGCTGAGCCTGGATCGGACTCCCAAGTCTGAGGCAAGACTCTTGAGTCTAGCGAGTCTTGAGGAGTCACGAGTATTACAAAAGAGTCTGTAGGAATGACTTTTTTTTCGGTGACTCGACAAGACTCGAGAGTCCGAAAAGAGTCTGACAACACTGGTACAATGAAGTTGATTGGTTAAATCTTCTTGACTTCCTACTTCCTTCACTAGTTTGTAAATACAACTTCAATATCCTCTTGGGCTTTGATGATGTCCTCTCACAAGAAATACATCTTTGTACTTCATATGTAGATTATCTAATTGTTTGTTTTCCTCCATTGTCTGAAGAGGCATTGCATTGGCTACATATGCTTGTTCTATTTTAATATCAAAAAAAAGACTTGCAACTTGCATTGATCAACAACTTTACTTGATTTGTGGGGATCAACTAAATATTATCCTTGCCTTCATTTGCTTTAACCAAGTGAGGGTTGCCATCTTTCTTAAGGCAATACTTGTTCACTTGCCCCATGAAGATTGTATCTTAGTCCCACATGTAGAGACTACCTGCAATGACTTATTTACTCAAAGGCACCAAATTGCACTCAAACTTATCTATGAATTTGGAAGAGATATCAGCCTTGAACTTAAGTTGCTTCATCGTCATCAATTCAACACCCTTATGTAACCATCCCAAAGAATATAGTGAAGGAAGCACCACTATTGGCAATCCAAGTCCTTTCATCAATAATTCTAAGATCATATTGCTCTAACTACATAAAACAATGATGGTTGTCACAAACTCCTCACTATTGAGATCACAAGAGAGAGAGAAGGATTGAATGGAACCACCAAAAAACCCTAAATCAACATGAACCATAAGCACATCATAAAGAGAAGAGAACACAAACCCATTAACAACAGAAACACAAGATATGGTGTCCATAGGCTAAACAATCATGTTTATAGGCTAAAGAATCAATCAATATTAATCAATATGATGAGATGATCTTGAGCTATGTATTTATACACTGCTCAAGTGAGGCATCCCTTCAAGAAGGGAGGCATCCCATCAAGAAGAGGTTATGGGCCCACAAAGCAAGGGAAAACACCCTAAGGGGGTGACCAAGCTGACCTAGTCAAATATATAAAAAATGCAATAAAGAGGGTGCTTAGCCATAAATAACATGTGAAGACTTCCACCATTCCAACACTCGCTAACTTGAACTTTGACATGGAACAATTATTCTCCACGTTCAACATTGCTCCATGGTTCGCCATCAAGGAAAGCCTATAATCAACTTCAATTATCCCCCTATTTTTGTTGCATCTTCATCTTCCTTTTGAGTTAGTAGAAACATCTTCCCCTTCTTGTCCTTGGGACATAATTTTGGATGTGGCTCCCAATATTCATCCTTGGTGTGTTTCTTATGTCTACACACTTTGCGAGGCAACTACTCTTCCTTCTTGGCCTTAAAGACTATAGTTGCAATTCACTATTTTTGCCTATGTTCTAACACTAGATGTACATTCAAGTCCCATTGACCTACTTATTGTGGCTATTCATTGCACATTAACAAAATTATCTTATCTAGAAGGGTTTCTTCGCCTTCTTCCATAAAGGTGTTGCAAAGTACCTTGTTTAACTAAAACTCTCTATCCCACTAAACAATGACAACACACACTTTCTCTTTTAGCATCCATGTACATCACTTTTGTATGCACCTTGTCAAGAGTTTAGAACTCGAGTAGGACCCATGCCTTGTGGATATAACTGTGTAGTCCATTGATGTACTCAAGGACTGCATCCCATTCATCTCTAAGGAGATGCAACATCATGTTATGTTTGTGAAATGCAATGGTGTAGACATCGACTTTCTATCCCAACTTCTTCTATAGGCACTGCCACAGAATACTAAGCTCACATTCAAACCCTACTACGTAGAGTCTCTTCTACACCACTCACTTGAACTTTTCCCAAGTGAGGATGGGAAGTCTCCCTTCTTGCCTCTATCTCTCTCAAAGAAGCTTTTCCACTACATCAATGCACTATGGGACATCTTAAGCCTTGTCAATGTCACCCCCTTTGTAAATTAGTTAAACGTATCTTGACACCCAAAATGAACTTCGAATAGTCAAGTCAATTGTCAAGCTTCCTCTTTTTGAGAAATGCATCATATATTACTTCATGGAGCAAATAGTTATTGTTATCCCCGTTTTGTGGGATAACTAAGGAGATGATGTGTTGAGGCCCTCAGGTTGCAGATATGGAGCACCGAGAGATCACATGACTAGCAGTGTCCACTTGCATATACGGAAGCCCGTTCTATCACCACATTTTGATCCATTGTCAGTGCAACAACCACACCAGCTAGCTTCTGAAATGCATATGGGTCTTGCTCCATGCGATACAAGTCAAGTATTATGGTAGGTAATCACCTTAATATTTGAGGCATTTAAACAAGTTGTATTTAAGTTGCTTTTGATTATAGAACACCTACTTGGACATTATGCTTTTGACCCTCTTTCACCTTGGTGAGTGTCATAGATTTCCTAGTAAGTGGCCAACCTTTGGGGAAGATTTGTGATTGTGGTCCCTTGAGGGGTTGTCGTACCATTCCCGACCATACTTACCACTTTCCGCTCATTACATTCCCATCATATTGCCCTCTTCTAGGCCCTTTGACTTTAGTGACCCAAGAAGGGCATGTACCTCATTTCATGGGAAGAAGGGGCTGAAGGCCCAGAGGGATTGTTGTTGGCTAAAAAGATAAAAGCCTAAATACAGACCTTCCAAATGCTTTGCCCAGGGATCCCCGAGAAAGCAATGAAACACTTCTCTATAAGAAATGGGGGACCTACAAAATAGATGATAGTGAATGCTTAAGGGGTTCGTTGGAGGATGGGAGGGTTCATCACGAGTCGGCCTATCATGTGTTAAGGTTTAAGCTATTATTAGAGTTCTTTGCATTTCACTAGATAACAACAGCATAAGATAGGATCACTGAGAAATACACAATCACAAGAGACACATCATTTATCCTGGGAAACCCTCATGGGGGAGAAAACCCAGCAAAACTTCCTTATTATAGATAGCCAATACAATGCCAAGAGATAACTCAAACAAATACAGAAAGTCCTCTCCCAAGAATGCGCCTCTCTCTCTCTCTCTCTCTCTCTCTCTCTCTCTCTCTGCAGCTCCAAAACTTGCTTCTCAATGAACAAGTGAGTGTGTGTCTAAGTGAGGCGCTAGTCTCCTTATTTATACAACTCTGGCACGTGTGGAAGTGTCTTTTCACTGGCAGGGCCGACTTCTCAATCTGGGTGGTTATAACCACCTTTAATATATTATGAGGCCGACTTCTTATTATGCCTATTACAATTATGTTTTGACCAATCCGCAAAAGGGGATTTGGTCTTTTACAATAGCCGACATGATCAATCTGCAATAGGGGATTGATCTAATGAATAATACAACAATAATAATTAGAATACACTTTGCAGTTACATTATTTCAACACTCCCCCTTAACAAGTAGGGTATTCTACAACAGCATCAGGCGAGAGAGAGGACAGCATCATCAACAGCATCAGGTGGGTGAGAGGACAGCATCATCAATATCATCTTGGAACACTGACTGGCGTATCTATAAATCATCGGAAGTTTTTCTCATCGACAACATCGTCATTCTCAGTGGAATGAAAGCATCATCTGCATCAATATGGATTAGCATAAAACTAATACATCATCATCACAGCACGACGCTGGTCACATCATCACAGCACGAGGTTGGCTCATCATCACAGCACGAGGCTGGCACACTACACAGCAATTAAGCTGGAATCACAATACTAGACTGGTTTTACGTCACAGCAATTAGGCTAGAAGCACAGTACTAGGCTGGCTTTACGTCACAGCAATTAAGTTGGAAGCACGATACTAGACTGGCTTTACGTCACAGCAATTAAGTTGGAAGCACAGTACTAGACATATCTCAACACAGCAATTAAGTTGGAAGCACAGAACTAGACTGGCTCTACGTCACAGCAATTAAGCTGGAAGCACAGTACTAGGCATATCTCAACACAGCAATTAAGCTGGAAGCACAGAACTAGACTGGCTTTACGTCACAGCAATTAAGCTGGAAGCACAGTACTAGGCATATCTCAACCCAACAATTAAGCTGGAAGCATAGAACTAGACTGGCTTTACGTCACAGCAATTAAGTTGGAAGCACAGTACTAGGCATATCTCAACATAGCAATTAAGTTGGAAGCACAGAACTAGACTGGCTTTACGTCACAACAATTAAACTCAAAGCATAGTACTAGCCTGGCATATCTCAACACTACTCCCCCTTTCGAGGGAGGTCCTTTCGGACTATACCAAGCTTATCTCAAAAGTGCAACCTGTTCATCCGTGCTAACATATTGGAGCTTTATGGCTCCTCTCTGCACCATGTCACGGATGCAATGATATCGGATCTCTATGTGCTTCGACTTGTCATGAAATTCAGGATTCTCTGTCATCTTTATGTAGCTCTGGTTGTCACATAGGATCGTGGTTGCTTCCATCTCTAGGTCGAATAGACCAGTCAACAACTTTCGAAGCCATATAGCTTCGCAGCTGGAAGAACACACAACAATGTATTCTGCTTCTGCTGTACTGAGAGCAATGTTGGATTGCTTGCTACTCTGCCATGAGATCATGGCTGATCCCAAACTGAAACAGCATCTTGAAGTGCTCTTCCTGTCAGAGACACTTCTAGCCCAATCTGAATCAATGTACCCACTCAGTGTGAAATCATGATCTCCATCATAGCTGAGACCACAATCTAATGTACCCTTAAGGTACCTCATCACATGTTTTGCAGCAACTAGGTGAACATGTCTGCGTTCTACCAGAAACTGACTCAAAATGTTCACGGCAAAACAGATATCTGGTCTGGTGTTCGTCAGGTACATCAGCGATCCAATGATCCGTCTATACAACGTGGCATCAATCAATTCTGACGAAGTGTCAACCAGTAGCTTCAACTTCGCTTCCATGGGTGTATTCATGGACTTGCACTCCAACATGTCGAATCTCTTCAGGATTTCGACTGCATACTTCCCTTGGTTAAGGAAGATTCTCTCTAGACTCTGCCATACCTCAAGACCTAAAAAATAATGCATTATGCCAAGGTCTTTCATCTCAAATTCTGAAGCGAGCTTCTTCTTACATTCGGTGATGAGATTTTCTTCTCCAGTTAAGAATAAGTCATCCACATACAGCAACAATATCACCGGCTTATTGTTCATAACCTTGAAGTAGAGGTTATAATCAGTTTTACTCTTGGTAAAGCCCAAGCTCATCAGAAAACTATTTATCCTGCCATACCAAGCTCTAGGAGCTCGCTTCAATCCGTACAGAGCCTTCTTCAACTTGCAGACGTGAGTCTTCTTGTCTTCAACTTCAAATCCTTGAGGTTGCTCTATATACACTTCTTCTTCAATGACACCATTTAGGAAAGTTGTCTTTACATCCATATGGTGCAACTTCCACTTCATCTTAGCTGCAAGGGCTATGATGGTTCTGATCAAAGTGTATCTGGCGACAGGAGCGAATGTCTCTTCATAGTCAATGCCTTCCTTTTGAGAAAAGCTACGAGTGACAAATCTTGCTTTATACTTCTCAATACTTTTATCAGCAGCATGTTTTATTTTGAAGAGCCATTTGGAAGATACCACATCCTTGCTCTTCGGTCTGGGAACTATTTCCCATACATCATTCTTTATTATGGATTGGTATTCTTTTGTCATGGCATTTGCCCATTCTTTCTTCTGAATGGCTTCTTCAAAGCAGGTAGGCTCCTTTTCTAGGAGATCACACATCAAAGCCATATAGCTGGAGAATGGCTTAGGTCTCTTCACCTGTCGTGGTTCCTTCGGGAACACCATACTTCTCTCCATATTGAATAAGCTCCCTAGCCCAAGCAGGCTTTCTCTTACGGGAGATCGTCATCTGAGGAGGTTCTTGAAATTCTACTATGTCATGATCTTCTGGAATTTCCTCATCGGGGGAAGCTACGACTTCCCTCACTGGTTCTGCAACTCTGGGGACTTCCCTCACTGATTTTGTAACTCTGGGAGCTACATGTTCCTCTTCATATACTTCTTCAAGCTGGCATCTTCTCGATTTCTTGAACGTTGCATCTTCATCAAAGGTCACATCCTTGCTGATCTCAATGTGATGGTGACCTAGTATATAAATCATGAAGGCCTTGGAGACCTCACAATATCCCACAAATATTCCCTTCTTTCCTGAGGGTTCCAACTTGTTTCTCTTCTCTTTCAGAATATGTATAAATACTGGGCAGCCAAATATTTTGAGATGGCTTACCTCTGGCTTCTTTCCGGTGAACATCTCTTTTGGGGTCTTAAACCCAAGTGCAGTATGAGACAATTGGTTTTGTACATATACGGTTGTCATTGTTGCTTCTCCCCATAAGCACATTGGAAGATCTTGATCATGGATCATGGTCTTCACTGCTTCCATTATCGTTCTGTTCTTTCTTTCTGCCACACCATTTTGTTGAGGATTGTAGGGAGTGGTGAGCTCCCTCTTGATCCCGACATCTTTGCAGAAGTTCACAAACTCTTTTGAGGTGTATTCTCCTCCATTATCTTACCTGAGTATCTTGATCTTTCTTTCGAAAAGATTCTCTACCATGGGTTTGAATTCCTTGAATTTACTGAACACTTCATCTTTTGATTTCAAAAAGTACACCCAGGTCTTACGAGAATAATCATCAATAAAAGATACATAGTATACATACCCATTGATGGAGGATGATGGTATTGGGCCACACACATCTGAATGAATGAGTTCTAGGACTCCTGCTTTGCAGTCTCTCTTCGTAAAAAGGTTCTTAATGTTCTTCTCTTGTGCACATCCATTGCACACACCTTCATGGTCAACCTTGAGTTCTGGTAGACCTGTGACTGCTTTGCATACGTATGGTAGCGCCTTGTAGTTGATGTGGGCTAATCTTCTATGCCAAAGTTCACATGGATTCTCAATGGCGTGGGTCATGGCAACTTCTGAGTGACCCTTTAACTTATACAAGCCACCTTCTTCTTTTCCAATGACGATTGTTTCTTTCATGGTTTCTCCTTTAGCCCACATAAGAGCTTCTCCA
This sequence comes from Picea engelmannii, assembly GCA_009831015.1. Lineage (NCBI taxonomy): Eukaryota > Viridiplantae > Streptophyta > Pinopsida > Pinales > Pinaceae > Picea > Picea engelmannii. Next base: position 126,841 of record ML840410.1, on the reverse strand, counting down.
TCTATAAAGGCAACTCTGAAGCCTTTCTTTTCTAAAGCTGATATGGAGAGTAGGTTCTTTGTCAAACCTGGTACATAGAGTACGTCCTTCATCTTCATTGAATTCCCTAAATTAAGCTTGTAGTTTGATTCTCCCACTCCCTTGATAGGGTATTGATAATCATCTCCAAGTGTCAATTTCTGAGAAAACTTCTTTTCTGAAATGCAAGAGAGAATATCTCTTTTTCTTGTTATGTGCTTAGAGGCACCACTATCAGGTGTTACCGATCCTAAGAGGGCCGAAATTAAGACATAGTCTTTAATTTGTTCTCTTAACATCTTTGCAGGTGGCTCTTCATCTTCAACTGCATGGGCATGGTGCCTCTTATTTTTCCTCTTGTATTCTTCTCGTCTAGCTGGACAATATCTCGCAATATGTCCCATCTTGTCACAATGGTAGCATTGGACAGATGAGTAATCTCTTTCCTTTCGTTGTCCTTTCTTCTGGAATCTCTTTGGTTGAGATTTGTTTTGGGGGTGAGACTCTTTATGAGTTTCTTTCTGGAAGTGAGACTTCTTTCTTCCTCCTTTAGTGTGAGTAGCTAGGGCTTGATCTTCATCTCTTGCTAGTAAAGCTTCTCGGTTAGCTACTCTTGTTTCTTCTTGAATGCATTCTTCCCATAGACCGTCAAATTTTAGTTTCTCCGTTCTGGCACAAATCGTTTGGATGAATGCATCCCAAGGTCTTGTGAGACCATTAAGGGCTGTCATTATGAGTTCATCTTCGTCTATGGTATCTCCAATCGCTTCTAGTTGTTCTTTGAATTCTGATATTCTAGAGAAATATTCCTGGATTGATTCTCCTCTCTGGATCCTTGTATTCTTGAGTTGAGTTCTTAGATTCATCTTCCAGTTTATGTTCTTTCCTTCATATAGTCTGTTTAGGGCATCAAACATTTCTTTCGGGGTCTTCTTTGATGACACATAAGGAATCAGGTGATCTTTGATTGAATCTGCAATGATTCTTTTGGCCCTGATCGTGTCTTTTTGATGCTTTGCTTTGTCTACAGCATCGTCGGGTTCCGGCACTTCTTCTTTGACGAATCTTGCTAGGTCATTCTCTTCAAGAATGAGACCAATCCTATACTTCCAGGCACGAAGGTTTTCCACACCTTCCAGCTTGTCAACAAGCTTAGTGCTTGCAAACATCTTTTACCTGAGCTAGGAAAATGTCCGAAAATGAAAATACTCAAAATTAAATTATGAACTTACCAGGAGGTGCGCTTGGTTGAGGCGAGTAGCCTGGTGTGTTTAGATCTGAGAAAATCCAACTTTTACCCCTCCAAACTTGATCTGCGGATTTTTGGACTGGTGCCTCTGGTTTTCTGGTACCTCTGGTACTTCGGGTACTCTGGTTTTCTGGTACCTCTGGTACTTCGGGTACTCTGGTTTTCTGGTACTTTGTAAAACTAGGGTTTCACTTTCCGGGAGATCTAGCCACTGAAAAGTTGCGCTAAGGATGCCAAAGTGATCCTTGAGGAAGGGCGCACTTTTCTAGATGGTTTTAGGGCTGAAATACTTCATCAACAAAAAGCCCTAATTTGCATGTACGGCAACAGTGACGTTTTTAACTTTCTCTTGTGAAAGATGCTCTCTTCAGCTTAGCTCTGAAATCATGTTAAGGTTTAAGCTATTATTAGAGTTCTTTGCATTTCACTAGATAACAACAGCACAAGATAGGATCACTGAGAAATACACAATCACAAGAGACACATCATTTATCCTGGGAAACCCTCATGGGGGAGAAAACCCAGCAAAACTTCCTTATTGTAGATAGCCAATACAATGTCAAGAGATAACTCAAACAAATACAAAAAGTCCTCTCCCAAGAATATGCCTCTCTCTCTCTCTCTCTTCTCCAACTGCAGCTCCAAAACTTGCTTCTCAATGAACAAGTGAGTGTCTATCTAAGTGAGGTGCTAACCTCCTTATTTATACAACTCTGGCACGTGTGGAGGTGTCTTTTCACTGGCAGGGCCGGCTTCTCAATCTGGGTGGTTATAACCACCTTTAATATATTCTGGGGCCTCTTTAATATATTCTGGGGCCGACTTCTGATTCTGCCTATTACAATTATGTTTTGACCAATCCGCAAAAGGGGATTTGGTCTTTTACAATAGCCGACATGATCAATCCGCAATAGGGGATTGATCTAATGAATAATACAACAATAATAATTAGAATACACTTTGCAGTTACATTATTTCAACATCATGATCATGGGTATTTAGTGGTATGACTGTTGACATTACCATCATCTCGTCACCAAGCCAGGGTAGTGGTTCTTAGTTACACAACTGAGAGAAAAGGGGTCTCATCACAAGCCAGCCTTCCCATTTCCGCGAGGTATTTGTGAATGACACTGTCGTTATCTAGACACCAAGCGAGGACAGTGTCCTTCAACTTGTTCCTTAAAACATGAAAGCAATATAAAGAGAAAGGAAGAGCTAAAAAGAAAGAACGGAAAGAAGATGGGCTTGGAAAAAGTGCATCGCAAACGAAGGTGCCACACACCCTCTACAAAGGCACCCATAAATGAGATAGTACGAGCCCTTGTATGTCATGAAAATCATTGACCTATGAAATCTAAACCCCTTCCACCTCATCATCCACTAAATAACCTTGAAAGGCCATCCTTGGAAGCATCCCCTCCTTGAGGGTTTTGGTCTGCCCAATAGGACTTTTATGACACCTCTCCCATGCCTAAACTTGGTCAATTGTATAGGGTCTTGGAGCATTTTTTTAATTTGATGAGGTAGTTTTGATGCACATATTTAGGTGCCTTGCTTATTATATGTGGTTTACTCTTGTCATGATATCTTTGAATTGAGATCTTTGGAGGGCATACACTTTTGTTTTGCAGGACCTTGCTTGGTGGCTAGTTTTGGGAGAACAAGCCTAGCTTGGGCTTCCATGGGGCAAGAAGTCCACAGGTTGGATGTTATAGGCCCGCACACCGGATCACAGAGACATGACTTTGGAGGCTTACATGGCATCAAGGAGGATCTTACCCAACCCCTATCACTCAAACGACTTGCCTAAGAGAGGAAAAACGTCATTTTTTAGGCTTGACGTCATGCTTGAGGGGGTTTGGTGGTGATGGAGTTATTGCACATTGGCACTCGGCATATTTTGACCGAAGGAGACATCAATTGACCCTAGCACATGAAGAGGAGGCTCAAGGAGCCCCAACGACCTCTTTCTTCTTCTCCAACAACTTGGAAAAGTGTCAAAACGTCCCCAAAAGGGGTGACGTCATCTTACTTTTAGGGTTTCTAATGTGTTAAACTGAAAATTAAATATTATTGTTTGGTTCAAGGGGTAAGATAAGGGTTGTTGACACTTATCTTATGTTTTACCCTTGCTAAGTAGACAAACTATGTTTTAAGGCTTTTGTATAAATAGAGATCATGTGAATCTCATTTCATAGGATAACTCTCCCATTTGGAGAAGTACTTGGCTGAAATTCACGCCCTCCTTGGGCAACCTTCTCTCTCTTGTGCTCTTTTATCTTGGTTTCATTATCCTAATGGTGGAAGAAGTAGTGTGCTACCCTTCTTGGAGGTTTTCTTTGGCATGTATGGTGGATTTATCTTGGTAAGGAGAGGTTTATCTTGTCATTTCTTGATCTAGGTAAAGATTAATCTCATTCATGCTTCATTGCTTAGTCACAAGTTTGATTTGTTGAGTTTCTTGGGGAGTGTTGTCATCCTTATACACACTTACAAGCGTGGAGAAGTCTCCAATCCACTTGATGTGTCCTTGGAGGCACAAGCCTAAGTCGAAACCCACTGTCACCTCGATTTGGACTTCTTCCGTCTAGGCTCACTCCTAGGGAAGCCAAGGGGGGTAGACCCTACTTAACTATGTTAAGTTGATTAAGTGATCTAGGAGTTAATTTTAGTTTTTATGTTAGAGGTGTTGACCGCCCATTTATCATAGGTGGTCAACTCATGTGCCATGAAGAGAGGCATCAGCAGATGCCATGTTGTCGAAGACTTTTGGTCCTACAGGGCAGTGTTTGGCCCCGACACTTTATTTTGTAACTGGAATTTTCGCACCCCTGCGTGGGTTAATAATGTAATAGGTCTGCATGAGTCATGTCTAGGTCAGTTACCTTGGGATCGGTTCACTGGGAGAGTTCCTTTCACCGAGGGTTTTTTATCCTCAGGTTATCAATTGGGCTTTTCAGCCTTATTGATTTCCCTTGAGTTTTTCCCTCACACTTACAAAAGTCCTCCAAAGTGGTGAATGGCGTTCTAGTGGGCTTATGTTTTGGTAACTATTATAGGGAATCATTGTAAATAACCATGCAAGACATCTTAGAAAGTTTTGCGGAATTTCGTCGAGTCTAGGTCAGTTTTTTTTAATTAATTAATTTTTAATTAAATTTCCCTAAGTTTGGAGGTTTAATTATTTAATTAATTAATTATTTTTGAGCAATAATTGTAAAAACTAGGTCCTTGGACTTTTGATAGGGGTATTTGTGCTCAAAAGAAATGGAATAGCACCCCCTACATCCATGGACCAAGTTTCAGCTCAGTCGGACAACTTTAGCCATGGGTTAGTCCACCTGAAGTGTCAGTCAGTCTAAAACAGCAATTTTAATTTCTAAAGCCCAAACATGGCAAAAATGTAAAGTTGTAATAATGAGTTAGAGGAAGTGAAAAGGTGAAATGATGGTTAGAGAGAGCCTCCCTAAGCATAACATGACCCTCCCAACCTTTTCCAACCTTGTCTAACCCTTTTCCACTTCTCCTAAATAAAAAGTTACGCCCCCCTAGGGGGATTGACGTTTTTCCTAGTAGGCAACGTTGTAACTTGGTTTTAAATGTGTGGGGGGCTCCCCTCTCACATGCTTTACCCTCATTTACCCCCCACGTCCCCTTCTAGAGTGTTCTCACACTCCAAATCTCACATCTCAACCTCCATTTCATCCCCCCATCCCAAGAGGTGGTGCGCCCTCCAAGAGGAGTTACAACCCCCTCTTCTTGAAAACTCAAAAAATTGTTTTTAAAAAATTATTTTAAACCTTTCCTCTACCTTGGCATCAATCCCAAGGCCTCCCACACTCATTTTGCTTGATCCCAACATTTTTCATCCCTTCTACACCCTAGATCTATTTTGCAAACCCTAGGTGGTGTGCCCTAGCCTTGAGATCTACTCTTATTCTTGGTGGTGGACACTTGGCATTGATCCAAGAGAGGTAGGTTTGCCTCTCCAAGTATAAATAGATCTCATTTCTCACTCCCAATTCACCATATCTTGAGCTATTGTTATGCTACTTGATTTTCCACTCACTCTCTCTCTATCATTCCATTTTTCCATTCTTGCTCTTAGGGTTTTGGAGTAAGTACTCTCCAAGATCTATTTTCTTGAGTAATAAAGAGAAAACTTTGGAGGACTATTGGAAGAGTTATGCACATGTTTTTTCTTGCCATACACATGAGGTAATCTTGTTCTAAATATTTTGTTAGTTGATTGCATCTTTGGATCCTAAGGTAAAATGTTATTTGGGTAGATCTAGTAATGCACATGCTTGTAGATCTATGTATCTTGAATGCTTAATAGGATAGAAATGTCATCTTGTTAATGCATGCAACATATTGTCTATCGTATGCTATCACTTTTCAAG
>ML840410.1:107816-119116 GCA_009831015.1 Picea engelmannii | reverse complement strand
TCACCATCTAAAACGGGGCTTGAGGAAAACAACGGAGGGTAGTGGCAGGGGACTGCCCCGTGGCGCACCAGGTGTGTGTCCTCTCCGAGAAGTACTCTTGTTTTGGGCTGACTGGTTCTGCTAGGGTTGGCCTCGTTGCCATACTATCTTGAGCATCCAGCAGTTATTTGCCAATAGGAGGAGGAGGCTTTGGTGAAAGCTAATTAAAACTTGATAAATCTTAAGAAAGCCTAATAATTAAATCCTAGACCAAACTTAATAGAATACTTGGGGGTTTAATAATTAAGAGTATGGATCATCTTTGATAATCTTAACAACTTTTGTGCTAAGTCTTCCAAATCTTCTTAAGTTGTTGTTGATCTTGATGTCTTCATTATATTGATGTGTTGATGATGATCCATTGAATATGTGGTGATATGATGTAATGCTCTAGTCTTTTGATATCCTGCAGACATAGAAGTTAAACTTGGTTAGCTTGTTGTTGTAAATCTATCATTCTGTAAATTGTAAATCTCGTAAGTGATTGTACATGATATTCTATAATTGGATTTATTCTTTTGTAATTTTTGTAAGTAATTTATAATCTTTTGTAAAGAACCACCCTTGAACATAGTTGACCCCTTGCCCAAATCTTTAGGCACTAGTCTTAGTTGACCTAGGGAGAAGGCTTGTTTTTCATGCTAACCCTTGCATCTTGCATGGTTGCCTTAGCATTTTAGGAATAGAATCCCCCAAACCTTGTAAATAATTAAAACTAACTCCTAGAACTTGACTTAATTCATTTAGTAACTAAGGTCTACCCCCTTTGGCTTCCCTAGGAGTAACCCTAAACGGAAGAGGTTCCGGTCAAAGTGACAGCGTGGGCTGTGAACCTAGGCATTGTGCCTCCAAGGACACACTAAGTGAGCCGAACTTAGCTCACGTTTGCAAGTGTGTATAAGGACGGCAACAAGGGGGACCCAACCCAAATGACAAGCAGTCAATGCAATGCAACCTTTCAATGACAAGCACACCCCTTTTAATTACAAGTTTACAATAAGACCAGTGCCTAAAGATAAATGGGGTTTGTTATCCCCTAACCTAGGGATAACTAAGGAGATTATGTCTCGAGGCCCACAGGTCATGACATGGAGTACAGAGAGCCAGATCGACTTGAGCATGGCCCTGGAGGGCCCATCCTTTCATTCTTCAACGCCTCCACTTTGTCAACAGCAGCAGCATCCATCACCTCGACCTAGTCCTGTAGCAGAGATGGATCTTGCTCCATAAGGTAATAAGTCCGGGTATCATGATATGTGTCACTCTGATCCTCAAAACCTTTGAATATGTGCATTTAATTCTTTATGTTTCTAACCTGTGCTTGGATCTTATGCTTTTCCACTTGACCACACCTGGGGGGAATCACAGGATGCCCTAGTAAGTTGGTACCCATAGGCTTTGAGTTGCCACTAGGGGGATTCATGAAAGGCCATCGTCCGCTCCCACCATACTTACCACTTTTCATCTTTTTCCCACTCATACATCCCATTACACTGGTCCGGGCATTGGGTTGGCCAAATATCTAAGGGTTATACCTTGCCTTGTGGGAAGAAGGGGCTAAAGGCCCAAAGGGTAAAAGTAGCTGGCAAAAGATAAAAGACAAAAGAATGAAACCTTGAGATGCTTCGCCCAAGGATCCCCGAGAAAGCAATAAAAGGCTTCTCGACAAGAAACAGAGGGACCCATAAAAATAATAAAACAAGACCTAGTTAGAGGATAGGGGGTCTCATCACAAGCCAGTGTATTAGGTCCATGGGCATGTAGCAGTATGACACTACCAACAGCTGCTTACCACGCCAAGGTACTGGCTCTTGGTGGCATAGCCAAGAGAAAGGGGGTCTCATCACAAGCCAGCCTTCTCATTTCCGTGAAATGCTTGTGGCTAACATTGCCACCACTGGTCACCACGCCAGGGCAGTGTCCCCTAACTAGCCTCTTAAAAGAAAAAGCAATAAGAATAAAAGATAAAAAGGCATGAATGGGCTTGGAAACATTCACATCCATGATAGGTGCAACTCACCCTCTTCAGAGGCACCCACAGGTAAGTCATACATTTCCTTGTTGTCACTGCACCCCTTGCCCAGACATCCCTTACCACCTCATCCACTCACATGGCCTAGATTTGACATCTCCTGGAAACATCCCACATCCAATGAGCATTAGCCCAATAGGATGTCTTAGAGTTCCCTCCAAACTTGGCTTGCAGATTAGCATAATGTCTTTGAGCACTTGTCTAGGTAAATGGGGTTTTATGCACATGTTTAATAACTTGATTATTAGATGTGATTGACATTGTTATGATCCATGTGACTTATGAGCCCATGGAGGGCGTATCTGTTGATGTTGCAGGGCCACACCCAATTGACAGGTACCCCGATGGACAGGTACACATGGGGAGATGATTAGTTCGGACCTCCATGGAGCTAAAAGCCCACCAGATGGTTGATGAGACCCCAGCAGGGGGCAGAGACAGATCAAAGGATTACACCAGAGAGAGAGGAAGACGTTTCACCAGGGGCAGCCTGGCAGGCCTGGACCCAGGGGGATTGTGCCTTTTCCACCATGATGTAGGCCTTGGAAGGCCCATGACGTCATCCAGGTCACCCATGACGTCATCCAGCATTTTGGGATGTTTTGGAGGAAGTTGTGTGCCAAGTGGCACGTGTGGCAGGTTTGAGGACAAAGAAGGCCTAACGTTTTGCCCCAGGAGGCCAACATTGCCCAAAAAGGGCCTAACATCACCCTAAAAGGGTATGACGTCACCTTAGCAGCTTGTTTTAGGGTTTTATTATGACATTTAATGTAAAAAACTGAATATTATTTGTAATTGGCCATGTCGGCCTTTTTGGACCTAATTTTGGTCATTAGTATTGTATAAATAAGGGGAAATTACCTCTTACTTTTCATCATCTTTCACTCACACTTGTGAGGTCTGAAATTTGCGCCCTATTTAGGGTTTTGTGACTGAAATTTAGTGCGCACTTGTTGAAGGAAGGTTAATCTTGGTGTTTCTGGGCATTTTCTTCGTGGAAAGTCTACAACTAGGTGATATGCTAGATTATTCTTGGTGAATGTAAGTAAAATTCTGCAATTCTTCTTTCTTTTGAATGGTTGTAGTATCCTTACTTTGCATTTTGCTAAAGATTATGAAATTGCTAGCTTAAAACCCTGGGATATTAAGCACATGTTATTGTCCTTATCTCAATTGCTATCCACCTACTAGATTGTGCCAAGGAGTCGTTTTTCTTGAAGCCATTGCTAAGGGCCTTGCCATTACAACACCCTAGCACTTGTTGCTTCATATTAGCCGCCACTTGCTTCATCTTTGAGTTAAAGAGGGAGTAAAATCTACTAAGGCATAGGGTTACCTACACCTTGGTAATCATTTTCCCCTAGGGTTTGGTGGTTGAAGCCTTGGCTTACCAACACTTCATTCATCAACCTCTCTTGTCTTTGGCTCTCCTATTATCATGCTTTTTCTTCAACATTGTTGCCACTTTATTCACTCCATTTTCCCTAAGAAAGCACTAGTCTAAGACCTCCATTGAGTAATTGATCAACACAACCTTCAAAACCTATTCTTTGAACAATCTACTAACACTTTCTAACCCTAGAATAGCTTGATCTACTAACCAATTTGTTGTTTTTACTAAAGTAAGTTACAGCCATTAAATGCAGCATTAAAAGCTCATAAAGCAATCGTAAAGGCTGAATTATACTTTGTCTCGTGTGCTTCTGTCAAATGCTAATGTTATGACTTCAATGGTTAATGGTTTTTAGTCATTTTGAAGCTAATTACAAGACATTCTATGTGAAGTATTGCTCTATAAACATTGTTGTTATAAGATTTATGTTTACTTGATCACATTCAGCAAATTGCTTTATTTAAGAAAGTCAATGGTTTTATAAAGTGCTAACCAGCGAGTGCTCTTGCAAATATATAGTTTTCTTGTTGCTTTGTTCCGGGCAGGTACACTTCTGGCATATTATCTCTTCATTGGTTATTTAAACTAGACTTTTTGATCGGTGGTGACTTGTGAGAGGGGACCTTTTACCTAGCAACTTTCCCTTTGCCTTCTCAAAACCCCAGGTCACCGGGGACATCTCCCCTAGGCCTACCACCCTAAATAGAAAGAGACATCCTATTGAGGTGACAGTGATAGGATAGTCTCCCGTTACGCCAATTTTCTTTCCTTTTACCTTCTCTACTATCAAAGTACAAATTGTGCGATAACATTTTGGCATCGTTGTCGGGGAACACTGGGTCAATCTTCCTCAAAGACGACAATTTTCGGTAAGTCTTTCCTTAAGAATCTTTATCTTACAAGCTTACCTGGCGACTCCACTGAGGGTGATCCCCTCATCCCTTTGATAATTTCAAGAAAATTATCTAGCAACTCCACTAATGACGAAGCCAACCATGACTTCTCAATGGGACCCGGGAAACTTCAAGCCTTTAGACATGAGTAAAATCCAGGGGTACCCTCAACAAATGCCCCCGAAGTACGAAAAATGGCTCCCTAGATTCACTGGTAGTGATGGGGAAAGAGTTGATCATCATATGGTTGATTTTTGGGCCTTCTTTCAACTCCATCCTATCAGTGATGATGTCGAAGATTTGGCAATGAAATTTTTCTCTACCACTCTTCATGGAAATGCTAGAAGATGGTATGATAATCTTCGTGTTGCTAGCATCACATCCATGGACCAGTTATAAGAAATCTTTCTCAAAAAATGGGGTATGAAATTGGAAGATATCCAAACGTTACTAAAAAGACTCGAATATGTAAAACAAACTGAGAATGAGACTGTCGGGGATTTCGAGGTTAGGTTTGAGGGATTGCTATATCAGATTCCTAGGAGCCATTGTCCTGAAGACAAGTACCTCGTGTATCTATATACTAATGCACTTTTAGTGCATTTAGGGTTTCTCCTAAATAAAAAGGGGCCAAAAACAATCTATGATGCCTATTACATGGCCAGGCAAATCGAGGAGAATATCTCTTTGTCCAAGGGAAAACACATTTTATCTCTAGGAACCAAAGTTGATGACCCCAAAGGTACTCCAGGCACTCTTAGTTTGGAAAGATTAGTTACCTTTGAAACCTTTATTGCTAATTTCCAAGAAGAAGGGGAACAAATCATCGACCAACAAAATGCTAAGGGAAAAGATCTTGATGAGGTTTTCCAATCCCACAGGGAAGAGCAAAGGACTGTTGAAGACAAAGTTGAGGAGCTGGAACCTGAACAAGATGATGAATATCAATATGCACTCCTCCCTCTGATGAAGCCATCCACGAGCCTTTTCCCCCTACACAAGAAGAAGAGAATGAGTTTAGTCACTTTCCTTTTCAGGATCTGACAATGCCTTGTTTTATGATTAAGAGAAGGAAGAAGAAATGGAATCCTCAAACAAGGTATATCTTCCTTGTTGTACATTTGAAGATGTAGCAACAACTCATGAGGATGAAACAATGATGCACGTTGAAGACACCCAAGTCCTCGAAGCTCCTGCACAAGAAGAAATAAACACAGTGAGTTACCTTCCTTTCCAAAATTTTGATGATTCTTTACTTTATGATTTGGAAAGTGAAGAGGAGCTAGATGAGCCCTTAAATGCTTCAAATCCTTCATGTTGTGATATAGATAGTGACATGGTTAATAATATTGATGAGTTCACAATAGGTTACTCTTGATTTTGACCAGTGGCAACAAGGAGATGATATAATTACCGATACTTTCCAAACACCCAGGGTTTACCTAGTCCCATATTTTCCTGATGATTTTCGGTCATACCTTGAGGATTTTGATGAGTACTCCTCTGAGCACTTGGATTTATTCCATGAAGAAGATTATCAACCACCATTGTGCTCAGATCTTGATAGGAGTAAGGACATTGTTCGCCTGAAGAAGGATCCTTGTGACAACTTTCTCCAACCACCTCCGATTACTTTACCTTGATGTGTCATTAAAGGTGTAGTTGGGAAGTATGTCTTTTGTATTAAGTTTCCTCTAAGGAAAATCCTCAAGTTCAAGGCCAGGGTGAATACCTCAAGAAGAAGCATCTTGTCTCAGTCTTTCAACCTTCCCTTAAGAACTTCTCAGTCACCCTCTAGGTTTTTGCTATTTCCTTCCCAGACCTCAGATTGTGAAGGCTTCCAAGGTAGCCGACCTTCAGACTCTTTGAGTCAGTCTATTGGACCTCTGACTTTTCACGGTCCCTTTCTGAGATGGATTGAGCACTCCCCTAAGAGTATGACTTGGTATGATTTTGTCCCTCCCTCCCGCCTCCATGAGCTAGACTTTATGATTTTCGATGATATGTTACATTCTCTAACTCATGTTATTTATGTGCTTAACTTATCACTGTTTTGGTTTATGATGAAGCACAAAGGCAGGTATTGTGAGACATTGCTACGGTGGTTTAATTGGTTATTTGATTACACCTAGCCTTCAACCAACATGTAAGTAGAGGTAAGTATGTAGGCATTTGCATTCATTGTATATACCATTTGCATTTCATGCTAGATTAGTTTATATTTCCATTTGTACATATGCTTGTTTTCATTTTTGTATTATATATATATATATATATATATGAGTTGAGGGTGATATCGCCACCCCAAATGATTGCTAACAACCTTATGTTGAGATCAAGCAGGTCACAGGTTATGCCAGAGATATTGAGGTTCTCATGCGCTCTACGGTCAGCACATGTCCCCGAGTTGGAGCCAAACGTTCTCCCCTAACCTAGGGATAACTAAGGAGATTGTCTCGAGGCCCACAGGTCCTAGACATGGAGTACCGAGAGCCAAATCGACTTGAGCATGGCCCTGGAGGGGCCATCCTTTCATTCTTCGGCGCCTCCACTTTGTCAACAGCAACAACATCGATCACCTCGACCTAGTCCTGTAGCAGAGTTGGATCTTGCTCCATAAGATAATGAGTCTGGGTATCATGATATGCGTCACTCTGATCCTCAAAACCTTTGAATATGTGCATTTAATTCTTTTTGTTTCTAACATGTGCTTGAATCTTATGCTTCTCCACTTGACCACACCTGGGGGGAATGACAGGATGCCCTAGTAAGCTGGTACCCATAGGCTTTGAGTTGCCACTAGGGGGATTCATGAAAGGCCATCATCCGCTCCCACCATACTTACCACTTTTCATCTTTTTCCCGCTCATACATCCCATTACACTGGTCTGGGCATTGGGTTGGCCAAATATCTAAGGGTTGTACCTTGCCTTGTGGGAAGAAGGGGCTAAAGGCCAAGAGGGTAAAAGTAGCTGGCAAAAGATAAAAGCCAAAAGAATGAAACCTTGAGATGCTTCGCTCAGGGATCCCTGAGAAAGCAATAAAAAGCTTCTCGGCAAGAAACACAGGGACCCATAAAAATAATAAAACAAGACCTAGTTAGAGGATAGGGAGTCTCATCACAAGCCAACCTTCTCATTTCCATGAAATGTTTGTGGCTAACATTGCCACCACTAGTCAACACGCCAGGGCAGTGTCCCCTAACTAGCTTCTTGAAAGAAAAAGCAATAAGAATAAAAGATAAAAGGCATGAATGGGCTTGGAAACATTTACATCCATGACATGTGCAACTCACCCTCTTCAGAGGCACCCACAGGTAAGCCATATATTTCCCTGCTATCACTGCACCCCTTGCCCAGACATCCCTTACCACCTCATCCACTCACATGGCCTAGATTTGAATTCTCCTGGAAACATCCCACATCCAATGAGCATTAGCCCAATAGGACGTCCTAGCATTCCCTCCAAACTTGGCTTGCAGATTAGCATAATGTCTTTGAGCACTTGTCCGGGTAAAGGGGGTTTTATGCACATGTTTAATAACTTGATGATTAGATCTGATTGACATTGCTATGATCCATGTGACTTATGAGCCCATGGAGGGCGTATCTGTTGATGTTGCAGGGCCACATCCGATCGACAGGTACACATGGGGAGATGATTAGTTCGAACCTCCATGGGGCTAAAATCCCACCAGATGGATGTTGAGACCCCAGCAGGGGGCAGAGACAGATCAGAGGATTGCACCAGAGAGAGAGGAGGACGTTTCACCAGGGGCATCCTTACAGGCCTGGACCCAGTGGGGTTGTGCCCTTTCCACCATGATGTAGGCCTTGGAAGGCCCATGACATCACCCATGTCACCCATGACGTCATCCAACGTTTTGGGATGTTTTGGAGGCAATTGTGTGCCAAGTGGCACGTGTAGCAGGTTCCTGAGGCCCAAGAAGGCCTAACGTTTTGCCCCAGGAGGCCAACTCTGCCCAAAAAGGGCCTAACGTCACCCTAAAAGGGCATCACATCACCTTAGAAGCTTGTTTTAGGGTTTTATTATGACATTTAATGTAAAAAATTGGAGATTATTTGTAACTGGCCATGTCGACCTTTTTTGACCTAATACTGGTCTTTAGTATTGTATAGATAAGGGGAAATTACCTCTTATTTTTCATCATCTTTCACTCACACTTTTGAGGTCTGAAATTTGCGCCCTATTTGAAGATTTTCAGGTCCTATCAAGCTTTCCAACTAGGTCTGTCTTTGACCACAGATTGGCTATAAGTTTCAACTGTTATGTAAATGTTTTGTTGTTGTTTTAGGACAGCCAATAGTCCAAGAACTTCTTGTTGATTTGTTATGGTTGTACTTGCAATTTTAGGTGCTCTAGCATGTAGTTTTAGTAACCGGAAGTTAGCACATGCATGCTAAAATAAATACAACACACCTAAAGATGTTTACAGTTGAAAATAAGCAAATCTAAAAGACTAACACACATCATTTTGTACACAGGTATTTTTGGTCAACATGACCCTAGATAAAACCCCCCGGGAAAAACCAGTTTGGGATATATGTCTATATATGAGGAAAGCAGATGGTGGAATACAGCGAATACAAAATATAGATGAACCTGATACAATAGCAGCTTGATCCAAGCTGAAATACAAGTCCAAAAGAACCAGGTGTGCCCCCATACAAGCTCTCAAATCCACTGAAACTACTCCAGAAGCAAACTGTGAGATCATAATAGAAAACCCCTCCACAAGAATGAAGCTTTGCTGGATGGCCTCCCTCTGCAACTGATCTCACTGCAATCTGATGGGTAGAAGTCCTCCCCACTACTGATGCGCCCTCTAAAGCAAGTGCGCCCTCCACAGTAATAAAACCTCCTCAGTAAATAAACAAGGCTAGATGCTTAATGCCTCCCTCCATGAAAGCATGCGCCCAAGCTCAAGCCTCCTCATGCAACTGACCTCATCTCCAAGCTCCCTCTCTTCCTCTCCAAGTGAGCAAATGAAGTAATGAACTCTCCTTCACCCTTTGCGCCCTCCTTGAACCTCCATAAGGAAACCTAAGAATTCGATGGTTGAGATCATCCCATCTCCCATCTAATCAAAGGTTGAGATCACTCAAAAATAATCTCACTCAATAACCCACTTTGGGTTAAATTCCCTAAGTTCACTCTATGTCTCTAATTCACCGACAAAGTGAATTAATAGTCATTTTAGGCATAAATGACAAAATTTCACTTTTGACTTAAAACTCCTATGTCAAAGTGAAATTAGGCATAAAGTACAAGGCACAAAGTGTATAGTACATTCCACATGTGTCTAGGAGAGCAGAAGCACATGGGAAACACCTCCCAAGGTATAAAAATCAACACTCCCTCTTACCGAGGAAGGTGTTCCTCACCAAGCCCATCTTGTCTCTGAAGTAGACATGTTCACCCCTTGGTAGGGCCTCGATGAGTATATCTGCAACCTGGTCGTCTATCGATACATACTGCAACTGAACTGCCCCTCTCTGAACCCAATCACGAATGAAGTGGTACCTGATCTCAATATGCTTCGACCGGACATGAAACACTGGATTCTTAGAGAGTTTTATGCAACTATGATTATCACAGTGAATGACGGTCGGTGGCTCCTCTGACATAGTCTAGGCCATAGTCAACTGTCCCAGCAATGTACCTCAAAATGTGTTTTGCCCCAACCATGTGAACACTCCTCGGCCCAACCATGTACTGACTGAGAGTGTTCACGGCAAAACAAATATCTGGTCTAATGTTAACCAGATACATGAGCGAACCGATCAACTGCCTGTAAACTGTGGCATCTACCAACTGGCTATCTGAAGCACTGAGCTTCTTCCAGTTGGTAATCATAGGTGTAGAAATGGGTCTGCAGTCCTCCATCTGAAACCTGCTCAAAATATCTACTACATACTTCCCCTACCCGAGAAATATGTGACCCTCCTGCCATACTTCCATACCCAGAAAGTAGTGCATCAATCCAATATCACTCATCTCAAACTCTGATGCAAGTCCCAGCTTGCACTCAGCTATGAGATCCTCGGCTCTAGTTATGAACAAATCATCCACATATAAGATGAGAATAAGCGTGTCCTCGCCTCTAATGATGAAATAGAGGTTAGGATCAGCATCGCTCTTCTCGAAGCCCATCTGAAGCAAGTAAGTGTCTATGCGAGAATACCAAGCTCGGGGAGCTTGCTTCAGTCCATAAAGTGCCTTTCTCAAAAGCATCTTACGAAGCCAAATGGCCTCGCAACTGGCCTGACTGGCCGCCATATAGTCTGCCTCGGCCGAACTCAAAGCAACTGACTTCTGATTCCGACTGAACTAGGAAACAAATCCTGACCCCAAACCAAAGCAGCACCCTGAGGTGCTTTTTCTGTCAGCGGCACATCTTGCCCAGTCTGAGTCTGTGTAGCCAACCAAACTAACTCCATCTCCTCTGACATAGTCTAGGCCATAGTCAACTGTCCCAGCAATTTACCTCAAAATGTGTTTTGCCCCAACCATGTGAACACTCCTCGGCTCAACCATGTACTGACTGAGAGTGTTCACGGCAAAACAAATATCTGGTCTGGTGTTAACCAGATACATGAGCAAACCGATCAACTGCCTGTAAACTGTGGCATCTACCAACTGGCTATCTGAAGCACTGAGCTTCTTCCAGTTGGTAATCATAGGTGTAGAAATGGGTCTGCAGTCCTCCATCTGAAACCTGCTCAAAATATCTACTACATACTTCCCCTGCCCGAGAAATATGTGACCCTCCTGCCATACTTCCATACCCAGAAAGTAGTGCATCAATCCAATATCACTCATCCTAAGTTGCACGAAACGGGGAAACGATACGAAGTTTCCGAAACAGATACGATACGAAACAGACCCTCAAAAAATGGAAACGTCGAGGGAAACGCCGGGG
>ML840410.1:95347-107380 GCA_009831015.1 Picea engelmannii | reverse complement strand
CATATAAAGTCTAATGAGGTTGGAACCACTCTCAAACATCCTGAAACAATTAATGGTAATGTTAAAAATTTAAGTAAAAGGATAAAAATGAAAGATAAAGGAAATGTCACTTTTACTTTAAGAATTTAACATTACCATTAGGGAACGCCTTGGGAGGGGGGGGTGGGAATTCATGAATATCATTCATTACATGATGCAAGTAACACTAACTGGAAGTTTGGGGGCCCCACGGCCCCTTTATTTGCCTAACTTCCCTTTGAAAGCCGCGGAAACCTGGCCGTACGGGCGTGGTACGGCCCCGAAACGTTGTCGACCGTACCGTACGACGTTTCCCTTTCGAGAAACACCGTACGATACGGCCAGTAGCGTTTCGGGGCCGTACCGTACCCGTTTCGACGTACCGTACCGTTTCGGGCTCCGAAACAGAGGGGGGGGGGGGCGTTTCCTGCAACATAGCACTCATCTCAAACTCTGATGCAAGTCCTAGCTTGCACTCAGCTATGAGATCCTCGGCTCTAGTTATGAACAAATCATCCACATATAAGATGAGAATAAAAGTGTCCTCGCCTCTAATGATGAAATAGAGGTTAGGATCAACATCCCTCTTCTCGAAGCCCATCTGAAGCAAGTAAGTGTCTATGCGAGAATACCAAGCTCGGGGAGCTTGCTTCAGACCATAAAGTGCCTTTCTCAAAAGACACACGTGAGTCTCCCTATCACTCGCCTCAAACCCCTGTGGTTGCTCTATGTACACCTCCTCATCAATAAAGCCCTTCAAAAATGCGGTCTTCACATCCATCTGGTGAATGCTCCAACCCATCTCTGCTGCTATGGCAATGATACTCCTGATGGAGGTGTATCTCGCAACTGATGTGAATGTCTCGTCATAATCAACTCCCTCAATCTGTGAGAAGCCTCGCGCCACAAAACGGGCCTTGTATTTCTCAATCCTGCCATCTGCAGCAATCTTGGTCTTGTACAACCACCTGGAAGTCACAACTGCCTTCCCCACTGGCCTCGGAACCACATCCCAGACATCATTGCGCACAATGGATTCATACTCCTCTACCATGGCCTCTCTCCAGACCTGTTGGTTCACGGCCTGCGCAAATGTCTGTGGCTCTGTATCCCTGATACTCGTCACTAGTGCCAAATATGCTCCCAATCTAACTGGTGGCCTGCTCTCTCCGACCTGGCTCTTGGGCTCCCCTACATTCTCTCTGGCCTCCTTCAAGGTCTCCTAAAACCATCTAGGTCTCCTCTTCCCTGAAGTGGTCAACGGAGAAGTAAGGTCTCTCTGCCCAAGAGTGACTGCCTCGGGTCTCTTCTCAACACTCTGAGATCCGGAAGTTTGTGCCACATCTGAAGTTTGTGCCCCATCTGACTGAACATGCTCTGACTATGACCCTTAAGCTGTGCATGGTGACCCTGTCACCCTTGATACTGGTGTACATGAAACCTGAGGTTGTTCTCCCTCTGAGACTGCAATCGACGCCTCTGCATCATCCTCAAATCTGACTCTCGACTCAAGAGATCTCTGAAAATCCCTATCCTCCTCAAATCTGACATCTCTACTCACCACCACTCTCTTAAGTGGTGGAATGTAGATGAGATAGGCTTTGGACACCTCTGAGTATCCAACTAGAATCCCATGTTGGGTTGTGGGGTCTAGCTTTGTCCTCCTCTCCAAGGGGACATGAGAAAAGGTCAAGCACCCAAAGATCCTGATGTGCTCGACATCGGGCCTCATACCAGTGAAGGCCTCCTCAGGAGTAATCTTCCTCGATATCCTGTGGGGGCTCTTGTTCTGCAGGTAAACTGCAGTAGCACATGCCTCTGCCCATAAGTACAAAGGCAAACTCTGATCATGCAGCATGGATCTCGCTACACCGGTAATGGCCCGGTTCTTCCTCTCGGCAACCCCATTCTGCTGGGGGTTGTAGGGTACGGTGATCTGTCTTCTAATGCCATGCTAGGCACAAAAGTCTACA
Organism: Picea engelmannii; assembly: GCA_009831015.1. Classification (NCBI taxonomy): domain Eukaryota; kingdom Viridiplantae; phylum Streptophyta; class Pinopsida; order Pinales; family Pinaceae; genus Picea; species Picea engelmannii. The sequence continues at coordinate 105,389 of ML840410.1, read as the reverse complement.
AATTGTCTCAAGGAATACTCTCCCTCGTTATCCGACCGCAAGACTTTGATCCTCTTTCCCAACTGGTTCTCCACAAGAGCTCTGAACTCTTGGAACCATGTGAAGACCTCACTCTTGGCCTTCAGGAAATAGATCCAAGTCCTCTTTGAGTAGTCATCAATAAATGTGAGATAATACTCACAACCACTCAAGGACCTCCGAGTCATGGACCCACACACGTCCGTGTGTACTAAATCCAGTACCCCAGCTGCCCTGGTGTCACTGTTGGGGAACGAGGCCTTGGTAAATTTACCAAACGCACACCCTCTGCAAACATCTTGATGCTTTGTACTGATCTGTGGCACTCCGGTCACAATCTCTCTCAGTCCTCCGAGAGCTCCATGATGTAGGTGGGCCATCCTATGATGCCATAACTCACAACTCTGTCTGTTGTTGTCGTTGCTCGTTGCCAATGTATGAAGTGGCTGAAAAAACAATCTGAACAGTTTCCCATCCCTCACTCCAATCACTTGTCCTGAGGCAAGTGAAGACCCCTGAGGATGAATGAGTACCTTGGTGCCTCTGAATGTCACCTCAAGACCTCTATCCTGGAGGGTGGAAACTAAAATCAAATTCTTTTTCAGCACAGGGACATAGAGAATGTCCCTAAACGATATAGGTGGCATGCTATCTCTCCGAAAGGTAACTGTGCCAATCCCAGCAACTCTGACCAATGTGTCATCTCCAAGAGCAATCTCAATCCCGACCTCTGTGTCTCTGAGATCAGTAAATTGCTTTCGAACTCTAGTCATATGGCTCGAAGCCCCGCTGTCAATATACCAGATACTGGGTGCGGTCTCAACTGAAGTGCATCATATGATGAAAGCACACTCTCTCTGAAACTGTGTCTGAAAATCTGCCTCCTCTGTTGTAGATGCGGTACCACCCCTCTTCTTCTTTCTGTTAGGGCACTGTCCAGCATAGCACCCGAACTTCTTACAAACAAAGCACTTCACTTTGCTCATATCTCTCCTCTGACCACTGCTCTGACCATTGTTGCTCTCTCCTCCACTCCCCTATGGTGGGGCCCCAAACTTGGGACCCTGCCGACCCCCACGGTCGGTCTTCTTCTTGCCCTTTTTCCAAAGAACAAGATCCTCATCACCCTGACCAGACTGTTGTTGCTACTGCTGCCGCTGTCCAGAAGCCTCGGCTACAAGCCTAATCTCCTCCTAGGCGAAATCATCCCACATCCTCTCCCATGTAGGCATGACCTCCCTGGCAACAATGCCACGTACAAATGAACCCCATGGTTTAGTGAAACTATTCATAGCTTGCCTCACCAAAGAGTTAGGATCAACAACCTCTCCACGGCTCCAAGCTCGTCTCTGATCTGAGTGTAGAGACCAAAGAATGAAGTTACCAACTCATCCTTGAACATGCGAATGCCCCTGACTCAGTCATGAAGAACCATCTTTCGGTTCTCATTAGAGCTCTCATACAACTTGCATAGAAATGCCCACATCTCGTATGCACAAGTATTGCCCGTCAAATGGGGTATGATATGATCACGAACTGCATCACAAATGGTCCTCTTTGCTTTGTTGTTCATTTTCCTGAACTCTGCCACCAAGACGAGAGCAGTGACAGGAATGGGTGGAATAGCTGCCTCGACTTTGTTCCATAGCTCAAGGTCCTCTAAGACAAAGACCATTCTCTCCTTCCAAGGCGACCAATTGCTATCCCCCGCTAGCCTGTCCTCAACTCGCATCTGAGATGCTGACATGTGTGCCAAACTGCACTCCCCAACGGATGCTCAAACTGCCAAGGAAAACGTTGCCTCACTCCTGTCAACACATGTGTGAAAAGAGACCAGTGTAATCTGACCTCACTCCTAACAAAATAGGTGTGAAAAGAGGTCAAGTCATATCAGCCTCACTCCTACTCCGTAGGTGTGAAAAGAGACCGATGACAAAGTGCCAAAATTGCCCAACTGTCCTCTACAAAAATCTGCCCTCTAACAACCACTGAATGAGTCAATGGTTGTCCACAAAATTCTACCAAGAAGATGTATATGACAGCCAACACATGTGTTGTCCAAACTGCTCAAAAGTTCAACCATTTAAACTCTGATACCATGAAGATTTTCAGGTCCTATCAAGTTTACCAACTGGGTCTGTCTTTGACCACATATTGGCTCTAAGTTTCAACTGTTATGTAAATGTTTTGTTGTTGTTTTGGGACAGCCAACAGTCCAAGAACTTCTTGCTGATTTGTTATGGTTGTACTTGCAATTTTAGGTGCTCTAGCATGTAGTTTTAGTAACCAAAAGTTAGCACATGCATACTAAAATAAATACAACACACCTAAAGATCTTTATAGCTGAAAATAAGAAGATCTAAAAGACTAACACACATCATTTTGTACACAGGTATTTTTGGTCAACATGACCCTAGATAAAACCCCCTCGGGGAAAACCAGTTTAGGATATATGTCTATATATGAGGAAAGCAGATGGTGGAATACAGCAAGAACAAAATATAGATGAACTTGATACAATAGCAGCTTGATCCAAGCTGAAATTCAAGTCCAAAAGAACCAGGTGCGCCCCCCATACAAGCTCTCAAATCCACTGAAACTGCTCCAGAAGCAAACTGTGAACTCATAATAGAAAACCCCTCCACGGGAATGAAGCTCTGCTGGATGGCCTCCCTCTGCAACTGATCTCACTGCAGTTTGATGGGTAGAAGTCCTCCCCACTACTGATGTGCCCTCCAAAGAAAGTGCGCCCTCCACAGTAATGAAACCTCCTCAGTGAATAAACAAGGCTAGATGTTGAATGTCTCTCTCCATGAAAGCATGCGCCCAAGCTCAAGCGTCCTCGTGCAACTGACCTTATCTCCAAGCTCCCTCTCTTCCTCTCCAAGTGATCAAATGAAGTAATGAACTCTCCTTCACCCTTTGCGCCCTCCTTGAACCTCCATAAGGAAACCTAAGAATTCGGTGGCTGAGATCATCCCATCTCCCATCTAATCAAAGGTTAAGATCACTCAAAAACAATCTCACTCAATAACCCACTTTGGGTTAAATTCCCTAAGTTCACTTTATGTCTCTAATTCACCCACAAAGTGAATTAATAGTCATTTTAGGCATAAATGAAAAAATTTCACTTTTGACTTAAAACTCCTAAGTCAAATTGAAATCAAACATAAAGTACAAGGCACAAAGTGTATAGTACATCCCACATGTGTCTAGGAGAACAAAAGCACATGGGGAACACCTCCCAAGGTACAATACTCAACACTATTTAGGGTTTTGTGACTGAAATTTAGTGCACACTTGTTGAAGGAAGGTTAATCTTGGTGTTTTTGGGCATTTTCTTGGTGGAAAGTCTACAACTAGGTGATATGCTAGATTATTCTTGGTGAATGTAAGTAAAATTCTGCAATTCTTCTTTCTTTTGAATGGTTATAGTATCTTCACTTTGCATTTTTCTAAAGATTATGAAATTGTTAGCTTAAAACCCTAGGAGATTAAGCACATGTTATTGTCCTTATCTCAATTGCTATCCACCTACTAGATTGTGCCAAGGAGTCGTTTTTCTTGAAGCCATTGCTAAGGACCTTGCTATTGCAACACCCTAGCACTTGTTGCTTCATATTAGCCATCACTTGCTTCATCTTTGAGTTAAAGAGGGAGTAAAATCTACTAAGGCCTAGGGTTACCTACACCTTAGTAGTCATTTTCCCCTAGGGTTTGGTGGTTGAAGCCTTGGCTTACCAACACTTCATTCATCAACCCCTCTTGTCTTTGGCTCTCCTATTATCATCCTTTTTCTTCAACATTGCTGCCACTTTATTGACTCCATTTGCCCTACGAAAGCACTAGTCTAAGACCTCCATTGAGCAATTGATCAACACAACCTTCAAAACCTATTCTTTGAACAATCTACTACCACTTTCTAACCCTAGAATAGCTTGATCTACTAACCCATTTGTTGTTGTTACTAAAGTAAGTTACAGCGATTAAATGCAGCATTAAAAGCTCATAAAGCAATTGTAAAGGCTGAATTATACGGTGTCTCATGTGCTTCTGTCAAATGCTAATGTTATGACTTCAATGGTTAATGGTTTTTAGTCATTTTGAAGCTAGTTACAAGACATTCTATGTGAAGTATTGCTCTATAAACATTGTTGTTATAAGATTTTTGTTTACTTCATCACATTCAACAAATTGTTTTATTTAAGAAAGTCAATGGTTTTATGAAGTGCTAACCAGCAAGTGCTCTTGCAAATATATAGTTTTCCTATTGCTTTGTTCCGGGAAGGTACATTTCTGGTATATTATCTCTTCATTGGTTATTTAAACTGGACTTTCTGATCAGTGGTGACTTGTGAGAGGGGACCTTTTACCTAGCTACTTTTCCTTTGCCTTCTCAAAACCCCAGGTCACTGGGGACGTCTCCCGTGGGCCTACCACCCTAAATAGAAAGAGACATCCTATTGAGGTGACAGTGAAAGGATAGTCTCTCGTTACACCAATTTGCTTTCCTTTTACCTTGTCTACTATCAAAGTACAAATTGTGCGATAACAGGGTTACTGAAAGATACAACAAGTACAATTAAACAAAAGATAAATAATGCTAAAGAACAAGAGAATTTACTTTACACCAATTTATGAATGTTATCTACAAGTCAAAACACAACATGAAGTAGATATACAATGAGACAAGAAACTTAAATGATTACACAACTATATCCAAAGAATAAAGAATACTTGAACCCAATTAACCATGAAACATTGATACATGAAATATTCACAAAAGGGTGAGATAGCTTGAAAAGTAAAGTGCTCACAAGAGAGATTGTGTAACTTAGAAGTAAATAGCCTTGAAAGTAGATTGCATAACTTGAAAGGTAGAGTTACTTTGAAAATTCAAATGCTTGGAAAGTAAAACACATGGAAAAATAAATGCCTTGAAAGTAAAACTTGCACAACTGAAATGAAAGATAACTGAAACTGAAAGAGTTAATGTTGTGAAAGTGTTGTAGGTAAATTTTAAAGGATTTTAAGTCTCTCTTTAGTTAGGGGGATTAGTTGTGATAGATGCAAGCCTAGACTATGTGTCTACCCCTAACTACTAACCCTTTAACCAAAAGAATTGATGGGTGCTAAAGAAGAAGGACAAGCAAGGTCCTTCCCTAGCTCCACAGGTCAATACAAGATGCTTGGGCGCTCAAGCAGGGAGGACACTTAGTGCCATGAAGCCGTCCCCAACTTACACCCCCTGTAGCCTCCCAAGGCACCTTTTTGGATGGTAAAAGTGATACTAGTTGGGTGCCTAATTAGACTAGATACAATTACTTCCCAAAAAATAAGTTACTCCCCTAATTAGTCTAGATGTGGTTACTCTCCCAAGTAAAATCAAACTAAACTAGCCCAACGATATTGCATGGATTGGCAAAGCCAAATCACTTTGCAAGGTGTAGGAAAAAGATTAAAGTAAAATACAATAGCTTGAAATGAAAATTACAAGAGCCTAGCCTCACAACTTTTCCTTAAGGACAAAGGTGGGCAAAAGAAAGTAAATTAAAATATTTTGCTACCTCACAACAATAGCACAAGGAGGAGGAGGACAAGCCTACCGATTTTGTGCCAAGGTGGGTATAAAAAATAAACAATGAACTTGAAATACACAAAAGCCTAGCCTCACAACCTTGCCTTAAGGACAAGTGGGACAAACAAGTAAATACAAAACAGAAAATTAAACTAATCTAGCCTTACGATTTTGCATGGATTGCAAAGCCAAATTACTTTGCAAGGTGTAGGCAAACTAAAGAGATATACAGTACAGAAATTTAACTTTTGAAAGAGAATGCAAGCCCAAGAGACTCTCTTGGGCTGCTTACAATGCTTGAAAAAAGAATAGAAGAAGAGGGTTTTGAAACCCAAGTTTGGGATGCTGTTTTGGAGTGTTTTGAGGCCCCAAATGGGCAACACCTCCCCTTGTTCTGGCGAGAGCCTGCAAAAAACAAGCAAATGTTTGCTGGAAATGCTACAAAAATATTCAAAACAACTCGGAAATTTTTGTTCATGTAAAACAGAAATTTTAGCATAAAAATTTGAATATAAAATATGTATTTTAGTGCCTATTTCAGAATAGAAAATAGCCTCAAATCCAATGGAAATGACAGAAAATAATGGAGGAACCCCTTTGGTTGAACAAGCAAATTTCCAGATCTGAAATTTGCTTCTCCAAACCCTTAGTGACCTGCAAATGAGTGGGATCTTGCTACAAAAACAATAAGGAGGTGAGTAGATCAAATGGAGATTGCAAAATACTTTTCAATACCATACAAACTAACCCACAAAATCTACAGTAATACTACCATAAACTTACCCAAGCAAAATACTTTGCTTGGATCTCCTAGATTAGATTTAGAAGCAAGAAAAACCCACAAAAAAAAACTATGGCAGCAATATCACCTCAAACAAAGACCATGAGGAGCATCAAAAAGACTCTCAATGCACCATGAGATTTACTCCAAAACTTTCCTTTATTCCAAAAAATATTACATACAAATACTTGCAACAAAACTTACAAGAAGAATTGAGGAAGAAAGAGAGAGAGAGGAGTGGGAAAGATTTGGGCAACATAAACTTGCTCTGAGAATAGATGGCTAAAAGAGGAGGGGTAGGCATTCTTTTATCCTTGGGAGAGAGGAAAGTCCTCCCTTGGATGAGCTCCAAGTGTCACACAACCAAGGAAAGAGTCAATCTCAAGGGGGGCACACTTTTTAGGGTTTGAGTCAAGTTAGGGTTGAGGGTTGAGTGGGGAAGGGGGGGAAACACCTTTTCACTCCCCCAATGAATGAGTTAGAGGCTAAGGGGGGCGCACTTAGGGTTTTAGCTAGCTTTTCACTTTAATTTTTACTTTTGGCCAAGTCAAAGAGCAAGGGGGGGCGCACTTTTATTATCTTGTCTTCAAGGAAATCCATGACAACCTTCTCAGTTGTTGATTTGGTAGGGATGGCTTCAACCCACTTAGTAAAGTAATTTGTAGCTGTTATGACCCATTAATAACCATTACTTGAATTATCTTTAAATTTTCCTATGAAGTCCAAACCCCATTGCTGAAAAGGTTCTTCAACCACAACTAGTTGTAAAGGGAGGGCGGCTAACTTTTGCTTTCCTATGAAAAGATGACAAGGCTCACATTTTCTTACAAACTGATGGATATCTAAAAAAATGGTGGGCCAATAATACCTTGCTCTAAAGATTTCATGAGTTGTTGTCTTAGCTACATAATGACCACCACAAAATCCAGCATGGAACTCATCCACTAGTTTCTTGGCTTCAACTTCATCAACACATCTGAGGATGATTCCATCAGGATTTCTCCAACCTAGCCCATCTTTATTGAGGACATACTTGGATGATTTTAACCTTAAAGCTCTTTTCTTATGACCCACAAGATGACTTGGACATGTGAGATTATTAAGATAGAAGATTATCTCTGCATACCATTCAACATGTTCCAGCCTTAATATGTTTTGGGAAATTTTTGGATTATCATTTAGACAAATCATACCCAAAGCCTTTTCATTCCCTTCAGTCGACATTTTAGCTAGACCTTGGCCCTTGATTAATTTTGTGGGTTTGATTTCTAAGTCATATTCTTGAATTTTAGCAATCCATCTTCCCCTTGTGCCTAGTCCTTCTAACTGAGATAACACATCTTTAACTGTTGAATTAGGAACATACTCAATTACTTTGGAATATTCAATGAAGACTCTGAAATGTTTAAGGGACTTCACCAAAGCATATGCTTGTTTTTCAAACATGTGATACTTCAACTCTGCATTCTGCAAGGCCCTACTCATGTAAGCAATAGATTGATCTTGGCCTTGGTCATTTTTCTGAAGCAAAACACCAGCAATGGTATCTTCAGAGGCAAAGGAGAAAATCTGAAAGTCCTTGGAATAATCTAGACTTATGAGGACGAGAGCTTCAGATATGGCGGTTTTAATTTCTTTAAAAGCTTTATTGCTCTCATCATTCCACTCAAACTTGACATCTTTCTTAAGCGGCTTATAAATTGGCTTCACTATTTCTACATAATTTGGGTTGAATCTGTGGACAAAATTGGTTTGGCCTAGGAAAGATTGAAGAGCTTTCTTTGATATAGGCAAAGGGACTTTTTCAATTGCTTCAACTCTTTCCGGGTCCAACTTGACCCCATCTTTAGAAATTTTGTGGCCTGGAAGTTTCCCTTTTGTTACCCCAAAAACTGACTTGGCTGGATTTAAAGAAATTCCAAACTCTCTACATCTTTCAAAAACCTGCTTTAAATGACCAATGTGACTTTTCCCATCCTTTGAAAACAATGTTAAGTCATCCTAATAGATTTCAATGATTTTTCCAATCAATCCCCTAAAGGCATAATCCATAGCTCTTTGAAAAGTAGCTCCATCATTAGACAAGCCAAAAGGCATCCTTAGGTATTCAAATGTACCCCATGGAGTAGTGAAAGTAGTTTTATGCCTATCCTCTTCCTCAACTCTGATCTGATTATAACCTGAAAACCCATCAAACATTGAAATCATTCTGGAACCTGTTACCCTTTGTAGTAATGTTTCCATCTTGGGGAGGGGATAGTTATCTTTTGTACATGCAATGTTCAAGTTTCTGAAATCTATACATAACCTGATCTGACCATTCTTCTTTCTAACTACAACCAAATTTGAACACCATGAAGAATGTCTAGTTTGGGCTATTATTCTGACTGCTAGCATTTTTTGTAACTTTTGTTGGACCAAAGGAGCCAACTTGGGGTTAATCTGCCTCAACTTTTGTCTAAAGGGCTTAGATTCTTCCTTCAAAGGGATGACATGCTAAATTACATCCTCCCTATAGACCTTGAGCTCACCATAGGTGAAAGCCAAAACATCCCTATATTCCTTTAATAATTTAATAATTTATCTCCTTTCTTCTATAGGTGTGCTTTTTCCAACCTTCACCATCCTAGGCTCTTCATTAGTTCCAATGTTAACTTCAAGGTGATCACTTGGCTTTATACCTGTTTCGTTTTTTGGTTTGTGACCATCTTGCCTATCAAATGATCTCTCTTGTGCAATAAGGCCTCTAGGAACTGGGTTAATCTTATAATCATCTTCTATAAAATTACACCCCTCTTCATTCTCATTGACATGAAATTTAGAAAATTCTTGCATGTGACTCAAGAACCTAATGATTTGCTTAACATCATCAAATATTTGACAATGATCCATATTATCTGGAACTGAAGGCCTAAATATTACTTCAACCGAAATATTTTCCTTAATTAATTCATGGGAAACTTGAAGGGTGGAAGCAGCTACAGCCAATTCATCTGCCTTAGAATTTTGATCTCTAGGAATAGCAATAAGGTTTAAGGCATCGAGACTTTTCATGGAGTCCCATATTGCATTCCTATATCTTTTAAACCTTTCAGACTTGCATGCAAATTTGTTCTTAAGTTGTTGGATGACCAAATCTAAATCTCCCTTTATGTTTAAACATTTGACACCCATATCCTTGCAAAGCTCTAGACCAAGTAACAAAGCTTCATACTCAGCCACATTGTTGGTAGCATCAAATTCCAATCTATATGCAAACTTAAATTCCTGCCCTGATGGAGATTCAATGACTATTCCAACACCTTTCCCAGCTCTAAAAAATGCACCATCAAAACGCACGTACCATACTCCACTAATCCTTTCATCTTTAATTTCTTCTTCTAAAGGCTCTACAGAATTAGATAAGACAACATAATTTCCAAGATCATCCTCTTTATATTTTAACTCATTTCTGGGATTTCTTGGATATTCCACATGATACCTTCTTTCTAATTCTCTGCTTAATTTAAACACATCCCCTTCAGGAGTGGGGATGGTAGCATAAGTTAAGTCCATTTGTATATTGCCCCCCAAATCTGCAGTTGTTTTTCTTAAAAGCAACATACCCCAAGCATCTAGCACATCTATCACTACTATATCCATTTCTATCATGATGTCTGGGAAAG
>ML840410.1:67472-81324 GCA_009831015.1 Picea engelmannii | reverse complement strand
CAAGCAACATACAGTAAAAGTTGTTAAAGAAAGTACATGGAGAGACAATTAGATCTATCTGTGGTCATGTTAGAACATTATCATGTGGAAGTTTGAACTATTTGAGGACATTTTTTATGATTTCTTTAGGAAGGTTTGGGTGTCATTTTTCACATACAAGTCAAGGGTGCTTAAAACAAAGTAAGTATTCAATGCTATGGATTCAAGGCAAAACGGAATCAAATAAAATTCTCAGAACTAATAATAGAGGAGAATATACATCCAAGGATTTCAATAGTATTGTAAGTCTCATGGCAGTCATATACAGCTAACTTGTTCATATACTTCTCAACAAGCTAGTGTTGTATAGAGGAAGAAAAGGACAAGTGTGGAGATGGAGAGAAGCACGCTCAAAGGTATAGAATTCATCAATGATTTTGAAGTGGTGCATGCAACAATAATAGAAGTCCAATAAATGTTGGCAAAAAGATGGCAATTGAAGAAGCATGGAGTTATATGAAACCCACGGTAAGTCATCTCAAAGTGTTTGGGAGTAATGTCTATGTACATGATCCAAAAAAAGGCATAAACTTATTGATAAAAACAAGACATGTACTTTATAGTGAGGAGTCTAAAGCATGTGTGCTCTTTGATTTAGAAATGAAAATAGTTGTTGGCAGAGACGTTGTGTTCACTAAAAACCATATTAGGGATAATTCAAATTAAATTAATATTTCATAGCCTATTGAAGACAAATTGGTGCTAAGAAGGTACAACATTAGATAACACTCATGATATAGTAAACTCTACCAAACATTCATCCATACAGAACCTCACTATTGAAAAGTGACAAAATCAAAAGGCAAGTGCAAGAGCTCATTGAGCTAGAAGTAATCAAGCCAAGTGTCTCACTTTGACTAACTTAACTAATTTCAGTGTTGCTAACACATCTGTATATTTGTATATAAGTCAAGTAGCTCCTGATATAAGAATTTATGTCCAACAAGTCATGCTCGTCCATTTTGTAAGGGTTAAAACTTAAAACTTTTGATTTATATAGTTTTTATATCATAGGCTTTTTGAGTTTTTCGACAGACCTCGCAGTTTTCCAACAATTTCGTGTTTTTTGGCCTTCAACCTCTCTAGTTTTTCTAGTTGTTTGCAAGACTTTTGCCATTTCTCCAACGTCCTTGATATTTTTCCTGCAACGTTACCACTTTTCGGCATTTCCATTGGGATCTTATCAACCATCTACACTTTTCCGCACCTTTTTCCAGCTATCTTCTACCCTCTGCTAGTTGTCCTTTACCATCGCATAGGTTGACATTGGCATCTGCACCACTGGAGTCCTCAATTGTTGTCATCAACACCCTTCATTTTTTCCATCGAAGCCTTTGGAAACAATTGCCACCTGTGGCCTCTCCTAATTGGTCCACACCACGCCTGTCACCAACATCCTAACATCCCAGTCAGTGCCTTATACACAGCAACCTCCTAGCACCTGACGCCACGACGCCTTTTCACCATCAGGCCTTGACAACCACCACCAAACCATGATCCCAAATTCACATGGATCCTATCGCCACCCTTCAACGTGACACCCTTTCACATAATGGCCACCTCAACCTTTGGGTTTCCTACACTACCGAAAAGAGATTCCCACAACAGACCTAATGTCAACCACATTGACATCTCAGTGGTCTACCAATGAGTGATTCTGCCACGTAAACCCCACTGCAAGATGCCTCATCAACCTCTCCTACCACGTCAATGAAAGTCGTACTACCACATCAACATATCTATGCAATCAACAAAAACCACGTCATTGCAAGTATAGTCAACAGGCCATTGTGACGTCATCTAACACATGGGCCTTGCCACGTCAACACTTGCATAGTGAACTGCCACATTAGCACCTGTTTGGGACCCCTCTCCTTTGAACATCCAAAATTAGCATCTCAACTTCAAACAATGATATCTCAATCATGCAAAGGTCATTTTCAATAAATTGTGTTTTTATTTCAGCTAATATTTAGAGATTTACAAACTGGTACAGAGGGTTTATTCTTTTTCTATCATATGCACTGGAATATTTGTTGTTTTCAGACAGGGCCTAGTGCAATCCCCATTTTTGTCAACCTTCCCAAAGTCATAACTCCTTCATATGAACTCCTTTTTTAGCACATTTTTTAAAATTGGGTATACCGTATTCTTTTTAGCACTGCACAATTGAGGTCATCTGCAACTATTTTACGTTAGATTGTACTTTGGGCCTATTCCTCTGTTTTGGCCTCTTAGTTCTGCTGCAAATTAATTTGTTTTGACCTTGTGGCTTCTTATATTGATGTCCTTGCTCTCATAGAAGCAAATCAAATACTACAAGCCACCAATGATATGCTGAATGACAAAGTGTCCTCACTGAAATCAGATGCTGTACTTTTCGTAGAGAAACTTAGGACTTTAGCCCTCCTTAAACAACAACCTGAAAAGGACACGCTGCTCCAAACCTTGCAAAAACAAGTTCATAATTTGGAGCAACTTCTTTCAGATATGGATTCCAATCTTGTCTCTTGGGATCCACAAGAGGAGAAGACATCTACTGAATCATGCTTTCATCCACTAGATGAACCCCGGCAGACTGATCTTGCTTTATCTTCTCCATCTTCTCATGATTCTATTTCCAATGTACATGTATTTGTCTATTTTGACCAACACCCAACTGGAATTGGATCCAAGTTACTTTGCAAAATCGGTTATAAAAGCGAAGGTCTTGGAAAGCAAGACTAAGGAATTGTAAAACCCATTGAGACTGTGTTTCGACTATTTTCACAGGTCCTTGGATATTTTGAGCATTTTGACTCCCCTACTTCTCCAATCTTTAAGGCACTAACTTTTCAGTCTTCTCCAACATCATCATTTTGTTCTTCACTTTCAGAAGATAGAGAGCACACTCACCCTTTTGCAAGTGAGCACTGTAACTCTCATTCTTGGTCTCGACATTCTGACCAGCCATATGAGATAATATTGTATATGAGATGATGTGATAGATTCATATTACAATGATGAATGTGCCAAATATATAGAGAACCTAAAGGCACATATGGTGACCATCCATGAAAGGATGCGTCTCTAATAATTATAATAACTATTTATTATTATTATTATTATATATATCAATAATATTATTAATAATTAATAATTATATTATTAATTATTAATCTAGGAGAATGTCTTCCCGATGTAGTACAAACATCAACACTCCTTCTCAGCTAGGGGGACATTTTGCATCATGCCAAGATTCTTGATTTCGAACTCAGAGGCCAACTCCCTCTTACACTTGTCAATGAGCCTTTGTTGATGTAATCATCTCCGACATGCACCCAGTTGATGTATACTTCTCCTCACATGCACTTCCGAACAACATGGATCACTCCAACCTGGAGCAAGCATGTGATAGCACCTCGAGTCTCTAAGACTATGCCTGGGCCATTCATCACTAGCGAAGTCAGCATGGGTAATACTATGAGTGAATGTATCATCCTCCTCAGCCAAATCAGCATGGCCACTCTGGAAGGATGTCCGTCCGATGCTAATAGCTAGAAAACATCAACGCCCTGGGCCATTCACCACTAGCCAAATCAGCATGGCTAATCCTATGAGTGAATGTATCATTCTCCTCAGTCAAAACAGCATGACCACTCTGGGAGAAGGTCTGCTCGATGCAACCACCTGGGGAAGCATCAACACCTTGAGTCTTTTCCACTCCTTGTCAAATCAGCATGACTAAGGAGAAAGACTATGCCTGGGCCATTCACCACTAGCCAAATCAGCATGGCTAATCCTATGAGTGAATGTATCATTCTCCTCAGTCAAACCAACATGAGCTTCACAGCTCCCTTCTGCATCATGTCTTGGATGAAGTCCTGCAAGAAACTTTTGAAGCCACCCTGCTTCAGAGCTTACAATATTGGTTGTTATATACTTTGCCTCCGCTGTACTGAGTGCCATTGATGTTTGCTCCCTGCTCAACCATGAGATCACGGTGATCCCATACTGAAACAGCATCCGGAAGTACTCTTCCAATCCATTGCACTCCCTGCCCAGTCAGAGCCTGTATAACTCTGCAGTTTCACATCTCCATCCGAGGCATATCTCAATCCATATCCACTCGTACCACATAGGTATCTCAACAAATGTTTCACTGTCAACCAATGTACATGTCTCGGAATCAAGGTTAAAAGGTCCACATCCCAGTCCTTCTGACTGGATTCCTTCACTGAAACAAGGGAATCCTCTCCAAGAGGTCTCATATCTCTTCAAGGTCTAGCCTCCTGTCTGTCAGTCCTGGAGGACGTCTCTCCCATCTGAATTTGAATCTGAAGAGGAATCCTTTCTGAATGAAAGTCTCTAAGCAACTGACTCTCTCTTAGATCATGCCCACTCTGAGTCTGCATGCTCCCTCTAAAGCTTGACTCCCTCTGAGGCTATATAGTCTTCAGAGTCATCTGCTCCCTCTACATGTGTTGACCTCCTCTTCTTCTTCATTACATGGATGTGCACAATTATATACAGTGACCCTGCAAATGATACGTCCTCTACTATGACCAACACACATCCATCATATACTCGATGTCATACGGCTAACCATATTGATTTTCTAGTGTTAAATTAGACATGCACAATTTTCTGCAAATGAAAATTACTTCCAATGATATACGGTATTACTTTAGTAAACTCTAGAACATCACAAGTAATTACACTCAGAAAATTTCAACTACTTAGAAACTTCGGTCTCTTCCTTAGATCACTTCCCACGTGTGAGAGAGAAAAAATATGTCTATTGTTGTGTCTTTCAAGTATCTTTTTATAGTAATATTAAATTGATCCAAAGGGACACGTATTTTTGAAAATTAAATTTAATTTTCTTTCTTATAAATAGTTGGAGAATACTTCCTGTAACTACCCAAAGATTAACATTAATTTGGTTATAATCCATCCACATAGTATTTGACTTTGTTAAATTGTTCCTCCGTAATTCCTGCAATTCTGTGCATAATTTTAGGTAGAAGTAAATAAGCAGTACATTCTTCATATTTAGGTAATTAGACATTTTTACTAGAAATTACTGCCCACCATAATTTATGGAATTATTTCTATAATTTAGGTAGGAGTAAAAGGTAAATATGTTGTACATAGAGATTGTAACAACCCCATCAATTTAATATTCCCAACACTTTACTCTCATTTTCCAGGGCCCTACCGTGAGGGAGTCAAGCCCAGTCCTACTCTGATACCATGTTGAATTTTTATATAAGATAATATTGTATATGAGATGATGTGATAGATTCATATTACAATGATGAATGTGCCAAATATATAGAGAACCTAAAGGCACATATGGTGACCATCCATGAAAGGATGCATCTCTAATAATTATAATAACTATTTATTATTATTATTATTATTATTATTAATTAATAATTATATTATTAATTATTAATCTAGAAGAATGTCTTCCCAATGTTGTACAAACATCAACATCTCTCACAAGATATTCAATTCCACAACTATGTGTTGCAGGCTCCACATCTCAATACTGTTGATATAAGCCCCAAGGGATAGCTCAATTGGTTTGACCCTTTCCACTAAAACATAATGCCTAGGGAGGTCAAGGGATACATTCCTACAAATTCATATAGGGTTACCATCTGCTATTGCGACTAGCAATTGATATAGTTCTCCATCTAGAAAACCATGGAAGAGGGGGGAAATCTATGGGTCGTTGCCAAGGTACCAACTTCCTCATTCTGAACTCTTAATACGAGGGAGGGTGAGGAGAATTTATTTGTCCAAAAACGAAAAGGAAAAAGTATTGTTAATATAAGGTCTTTAGTCCCTCTCACTAATATGTTATGAGGTCTTCAACCCCACAAATGGTATTTTGTAAGGTCTTCAACCTCCAAAAGAGCATACCATCTCATCACAAATCGAAACATTTAAACCAATTGAAGTAGCTCTCTAGTCCCATTCACCTACTCTTTTGGTCACTCGCGGACATTAAAAAGATCTTTTCTTATCTTATCTTGGTTTATTTCCAAGTAACTGTACTAGGGAGTAGATAAACCATTTACAACTAAAAAAGAAAAAGGAGTGTGCATAAAGCACCCCTAAAAGGAGACAAAAATGAGTGCAATATAGCAACATGACATGGCATAAAGCATACAAATCAATGGATTAAACCAAGAAGGAGAATCCTAGGAGATCAAGGAGAGTCCGCAATGAAACATACCAAGTGCAATAGGCTGCAAAGGAGGGTGAGATAGCCTCGCTCATCATATGAATTCATAGTGCAGATGCCAACACCAAGTGCCTACTAAATAGCAACAAAAAGCTCATGCTTGTGGTTAAGGTAGAGGTAGAAGAAGTGGGAGCACTCCTAACATTTAAGGCCACAGAATTGCTAGTAGTGTGGAAGAAGTTAGTAATGGATCTTTGGGTTGGTGTCCTGTAGTGGTGATGGTGTTGAGTGGGTCTGAAACTCCTAAGTCCTCATCATCACACGAATCGTTGCTTGTATGGTGCAAGGCAAGGTGCAGAGTCAAACAAATCCTATACTATTTAACTAAGTGGTATCTGCAGAGCGCTTTCCCACCTCAAGCCAAGTGAAAAGAAGTTATATGTGTAGTTGTCGAAGAACTTTGAAGTAAACACCACCTAAGAGTAAAGGCCTCTCTCGTGTACAAGGCAAGGCAACGTTGGCAAGGTATCCGAAGAAGGTCAATGGGGATCTACTCAAGCCTTGTAAAGACAATGAAATCTCCCTTTAATTTCAATATAGACTCAACACCTAAAGACAAAGTACTCCTTCGTCTCCACCTCGTGCAATGAGAAAAGTTTCTATATTTGTTCCACCCTAAGGAGATGATGACCAGCCTCGACTCTCAACTAATGCGAGCACACACAAATATGGCACTGAGAATCCAGTATTTCACAACCGTTCTAAGCACATTGATATCCAATATCATTTCCTCAAAGAAGAGTTTCAAGGGAAGGAATGGTCCTTGAATAAGTTCCTTCAGATTTGCAAGTTATAGAGGTTTTGGCAAAGCCCCTAGCTAAGGGGAAGTTTGAGATGCTAAGGAAGAGATTGGGCTTGTTGGAGAACACCTTCCTCACAAAGAGGGAGTGTTAGAGTTTCACCGGTGTTGCTCGATAGTTTATTTTCCTTTAGCATCGACGTGCTTCAATAAAGAGGTTGGTGTGTGAGGGTGTTGCAGCACTAGTGCAAGCATCTATGTGTCGTTGTTGTTGATATGGACGGTTCTATGATTGAGGATGCATGCATGCTTGCACCAACCTTTAGAAGTGTTGTTCAATCTTAGTTAGTTGTTCCAGTTTTAGACTACATGCATGCATCTATATTATTTCTACTTCTTGGGTAGGTGCAGTGATCCATGAAAATTTATGCATGCACATTCCAAATTGTTAAATTTATAAGTAGTTGCAAGAGCCATTCTCCTGGAGGATGGCTAAGACCCTAGACGAGATCTAGGGCCCCTAGTGCACTCCTAGGGTACTTGGTCTGGGACCAAACAGTCAGTGCCATGGCAAAAGACCCTTGTTAGGGCCCCCAATATACGACTGGGATTCTTGGTCTAGGACCAAGCAGTTAAAGCCCCTAGATAAGTCTAGGGCCCCTGGACATGGTCCAGGGTACCCATGCCTAGGGCATGGGTTGATCCTTGGTCTTGGACCTTGGTGGATAAGACCCCAAAAAAAGTTCTAGGGCAACTTGATCCTCGATCAAGTATTTTGTTGGTGTATGACCTTCCTTGAAGGAGGACATGACCACATGAGAGATGTATCCCATATGCAATGATGATAAAGTAATAAGGTCACCTTGAAAATGAATGAACGAGTATTGCCACCTTGTAAACACTCCTTAACCCTCCCTTACCCTTACTTGTGTTGGTTTGGGGTTTTATGTTGTTTTTGTCTTAAGGGTTAACTAAGTTTAAATTAAAATGTTAATTATACCATGTTTAAATTATTTAATTTAAACATGATATTTTTAATTATAATTATTTTAATTTAATTTTACCTTAGCCTAAACTATAAATAAAACCCTCCCCTTGCCCTTCTAAAGTACTTTTGTATCATTTGCCTCTAGTGTGAGCGGATCATCTCTCCGTTGTTGCGGCCCTTGTCTATTGTTGTTGGAGTTTGTCTGAGGTTGCTACGGCCCTCTTGCCATCTACTGTTGGAGTGTCCTCTTGCTGCGGCCCTCTATCCATTTACTGTTGCAAAGGTTGTTGGTGTTGGTGCGGCTTCTTTGAGGACTGTAGCGGCTCCTTTCCTTTTTTGTTGTGTGGAGCGGCCCTCTCTTATTTGCTGCTGTGTGAGGTGCGGCCTCTCTTGTTTGTTGTTGTGTGGGGTGCAGCCTCTCCTGATTGCTGCTGTGTGGGGTGACTGTGGTACGGCCCCTTTTCAATGACTGTTGTGATGTGACTGTGTGTGCTGCCCTCCCTTCTGCTGTGGGGTGTTTGCTTTTTCTATTGAGACCATGACCTCTTTCTTTGGTCTTTGGCCTTCCTGAGTAAGGGTTTTGTCCATAACAATTTTGTGTGAAGGTTTTGCGTGTTTCACCCACTGTTTGTGTGAGGGTTTCACCGTGGGAAGTCTTTGTGACCTTATCCCTTTGGTGGCAAGAAAGTTCCTTCATCTCTTGGCAAGAGATCCAACCTATATGGTGGATCTATGAGCTGGACTTTGCCTGAGCATAATTACAAATGGTTCTACATCTCTTGTGGTGGCTGTGACTTCTTCAGAGGTAAGGTTTCAGGACAAGGTAACCTATCTACTTATCACTTTCAGATCTGATCTTTGTTTTGACTTCAGTACTATTTGATCTATCTAGATTTGTGTATCAGCATTGACAGCTATTAGATTTGAACTGTATTTTGAGTTTACCTTTCTGTCTCTATAGTTTGATTCACTGTTTATGATCAGATTGTTTTAGATCTGTAGATCTGTATAAAGTTTGAGTCCAACATTATAGATCTGCATCACTGTCTTACTCTTTATCTATATTATCAGATCTCCTAGATCTGTACACTGTTTAAGTAGTGTAGTTTTTATTTTTGAACATTAGATCTAGTTGTTATACTCACTGAAATTGAAAAGATACCGTTGTTATGCTTTACTTCCCTAATTCTAACATGGAATCAGAGCTAAGGGTGTAAACAGAGCTCAAGGATCTAATACACAGATCCACTTTGTTAGGGTTGTTTTGCAGATTTCAGTCATCTAAACTAGCACAGATCTAAGCATGGCTTCTTTATCAGTTAAAGCTGAAGACAGACTTGTAGGGGCTGCAAACTTTAATGCTTGGAAATATAGAATAATAAGCATTCTTGAAGAGAATGATCTAGAAGATTTTATTTCTAGGGAGATTGAAGAACCTACCACAAACACAGCAAGGGCAACATATAAAAGAAAACAAACCAAGGCTAAAAGAATCATCTTTGATTCTATCAAGGACAACATGATGCCCATCATTGGTCATCTAAGGATTGTCAAAGATTGTTTTGATGCTTTGGCAAACCTATATGAAAATAAGGCACCTACTCAGAAAAGAATTTTGAATAAACAATTACGTACTTTGAAAATGGGAAAGGATGACACAGTTGCCACCTTCTTCTCCAAAATTGCTCAAACTAAAGATCAGCTTATTGCAATAGGAGTTCCTGTAGATGATGATGACCTTGTTCAAACAGCCTTTGATGGACTTCCTACTGCTTGGGGAGTTTTTCTTGCATCCGTGAATGGAAGAGAATCCCAACCTAATTTTGAAAGGTTGTGGCATGACTACTTAGAAGAAGAAGGAAGACTAAACAGCAGAAATGACTATCCTATTTTGCAAGATCATGCCCTTGCAGCAAAGACCAAGAAATGGAAAAAGTTCCCAAAGTCAAAAGGCAAAGGTAAGAAACCCCAAGGTAAGCTATCTCATCTCAATCCTCATTTATCTAAAGTTAAATGTTTTAACTGCAATAAGCTAGGACATTATGCAAAAGACTGCAGGAGTCCTCCCTCTCAGCAGAAAAGAAAACGAAGATTTCAAGCCTCAGTTGCCACTGAAGAGGCTAAACCCCAAGAAGAGCCTCAAAGAAGACAAACCAGGGCTGCCACTAAAGAGCAAGAACAACATAAGGAATATTACCTCATCTCAGCTCTTTCCGGCACTATCACCAAATCAAAGGAGATTTGGCTAATAGACAGTGGTGCTTCCAGACACATGACAGGCTTCAAACAAAACCTTGCAAACTATCAAGACAAGAAATTCAAGGCAAAGGTTGAATTAGGTGATGATGGCACCTATGACATAAAAGGTTTTGGCTCTATCTCTTTCCATTTTCTCTCAGGTAATATCTTTCATATTGATGAAATTCTTTATGTACCTGGTTTAAAGAAAAATTTAATCTCTATTCCAGTTTTAGAAAGTAAAGGTTATTCAGTAGCTTTTTCAAAAGGAAAGGCCCTCTTATGGTCCTCAAATGAAGATTTAAGTACTGCTATAACCATTGGAACTCGTGAGTGTGGACTTTATAAGCTTTTAGGTCAAGTTGTTCAAGCTCTAGTTCATGAGACGATCAATCCCTGCGAGCTTTGGCACAGGAGACTTGGACACCTCAATTACAATGCACTTCCAGGTTTGCAAAAGATGGTGACAGGTATGCCAGTATTTTCTGTTGAGCATAATAGTGTCTGTAAAGGTTGTTCACTTGGTAAGAACATAAAGAAACCCTATCCTCTTAGTAACAGAAAATCAAATGGAATTTTGGATTTAATTCATTCTGACCTTTGTGGACCCATGTTTGCACCCTCTATGAATGGTTGTATCTATTATATCATTTTTATTGATGATTGTTCACGTAAAACTTGGATTTATTTCTTAAAAACTAAAGATGAATCCTTTAGCAGATTTCAAGAATCTTGTTGAAAATCAAACAGGAAGACACATCCGAGTTTTCAGAACAGATAACGGTAAAGAATTTGACTCCTTCAAATACGATGAACTCTGTTGAGCCTCTGGAATTAAGAGGGAGCTAACCGTACCATACAACCCTCAGCAGAATGGTGTTGTTGAACAAAAGAATAGAACTATCTGTGAAGCAGCCAGGGCTATGATGCATGATCAAAACTTGCCTCTATCACTTTGGGCTGAGGCTGCCAGTACTGCAGTGTACATTCAGAATAGATGTCCTCACAAAGTCCTTGAAGCGAAAACTCCTGAAGAAGTTTTCACCGAGTGTAAGCCCTCAGTTGATCATTTAAGAATCTTTGGCAGCCCAGTTTATATACACATTCCAAAAGAGAACAGGACTAAACTAGAGCCCTCCGGTAAGAAAGGAACTTTTGTGGGATACATTAAGACCTTAAAATCCTACAGGAACTACATCCCTGGTCAAAAGTTCATTGAAGTAAGCAAAGACGTGACTTTTCATGAAGAAACAGCTTTTCGTCGGGTCAGAGAACTTCCATGTGATTCAGAGGAGCAGGAAGCTCCACCACTTGATTCTTCTCTTCCAGATGAGCAGAGGGAGGAAACCTCTGAAATTGTAGCAGATCCTTCAAGGGACTCTATTGAATTTCCAATGGAGTTACCTCCTGTCAAAAGGAAACCAGCTTGGTGCCGGGAGATATTGAAAGAAGCAGAAAAGCATTCAGCTCCTAAGGGCACCTTCAGAGAAAGCAAGAAACCAGATAAATACTCTGGTCTCATAGCTCATTTAAATACTGTAATTGATTCAGAACCTTCCACTTTTGTTGATGCCTCCAAACATCAAGTATGGAAAGATGATATGAATGAAGAATATGATTCTATTTTGAAGAATGATGTATGGACCGTAGTTCCTAGACCTCATGGTAAATCTGTAGTGACTTCAAAATGGCTTTATAAGATAAAGCATGCAACAGATGGCAGCATTGAGAAATACAAGACGAGATTTGTGGCTCGTGGTTTTTCTCGGAAAGAAGGAATTGACTACGACGAGATTTGCTCCAATTGCCAAGTATACTTCAATCAGAATTATTATCTCACTTGCAGCAGTTTTTGGTTGGAAACTTCACCAGATGGACGTTAAGACTGCTTTTCTTAACGGTGAAGTTGAACAAGAAGTTTACATTGAGCAACCGGAAGGTTTTGTGATACATGATAAAAGATCTCATGTGTGCAAACTCAAGAAAGCTTTGTACGGGTTGAAACAAGCTCCGAGAGCTTGATATGGTAGAATAGACAGCTTTCTACAAAGTCTTGGATTCTCCAAGAGCATAGCAGATCCAAATCTTTATATAAAGATCATTCAAAATCATCCAGTTATCCTAGTCTTATACGTGGATGATATGTTCCTCAATGGAGAGGAAAACTTGATAGCTCATACTAAGAGGGAGCTTTTTGAAGAATTTGAAATGAAAGATTTGGGGCTCATGCACTATTTTTTTGGGCTTGGAAGTTTGGCAGAAACCAGGAGAGATCTTTCTCTCACAGAGTAAATATGCAGTTGATATACTTCGCAAATTTGGCATGATGGACTGCAAGTCCATGACAACTCCAATTATCTCTAACCTAAAGAAACTTCAAGATCAAGTCACAGGTTCAGATCCAGAAGACCCCACCTTATATCGGCAGATCATTGGATCTTTGATGTATCTCATACATACGAGACCTGACATCTGTTATACAGTAAATGCTCTTAGCCAGTTCATGTGTGAACCTAAGCATATACATATGGTTGTTGTAAAACACATTCTGAGATATGTTGGGGAACTATAGCTTATGGTCTCAGATACACCTCGAGTGGAGGTGTAATGCTTCACGGTTTTACAAATTCAGATTGGATGGGCAGTGCAGTGGATCGGAAGAGTACTTCCGGATATTGCTTCAGTTTGGGTTCAGCAATGATTTCCTGGTCCAGCAAGAAACAAGGCTCCGTAGCCCAAAGCACTGCAGAAGCAGAATACATTGTTGTTGGCAGAGAAGCAGTGTGGCTCAGAAAACTACTTTCAGACTTGTTCAGTTTAGAGCTTGAACCCACAGTCATTCACTGTGACAATCAGAGCTGTCTAAAGGTCACTGAGAACCCAGTGTTTCATGACAGATCGAAACACATTGAGATGAGATATCACTATGTCCAGGACATGGTTCAGAATAACGTTCTCAGCATTCAATATGTTCCGACAGCAGAACAAACAACAGATATTTTCACCAAGCCACTGTCCCTGACAAAGTTTGTATACTTTTGTGACAAGCTTGGTGTAGCTGAGAATGCCTCTCTTGCTGAGAGGGAGTGTTAAATTTATAAGCAGCTGCAAGAGCCATTCTCCTGGAGGATGGCTAAGACCCTAGACGAGATCTAGGGCCCCCAGTGCACTCCTGGAGTACTTGGTCTGGGACCAAACAGTCAGTGCCATGGCAAAAGACCCTTGTTAGGCCCCCCAGTATACGACTAGGGTTCTTGGTCTAGGACCAAGCAGTTAAAGCCCCTAGATAAGTCTAGGGCCCCTGGACATGGTCCAAGGTACCCATGCCTAGGGCATGGGTTGATCCTTGGTCTTGAACCTTGGTGGATAAGACCCCAGAAAAAGTTTTGGGGCAACTTGATCCTCGATCAAGTATTTTGTTGGTGTATGACCTTCCTTGAAGGAGGACATGACCACATGAGGGATGAATCCCATATGCAATGATGATAAAGTAATAAGGTCACCTTGAAAATGAATGAACGAGTATTGCCACCTTGTAAACACTCCTTAACCCTCCCTTACCCTTACTTGTGTTGGTTTGGGGTTTTATGTTGTTTTTGTCTTAAGGGTT
>ML840410.1:39512-55063 GCA_009831015.1 Picea engelmannii | reverse complement strand
TTGCTCATGTACTAAGAGATAGTCATTGGTTTATGAAGTACTAACCCACTGCAAGCATACATTCTAGTTGTCTTTGTTTTGTCTCGCAAACAGGTGCTTCAGCAGTGATCTTACCTCGTGACTATCTTGGGCATCAATCTGTGAAAGGTTTCTCCTTTGACTTTATCTTTTAGCCTTCCCTTATCCAGATTGACATTAGGGACGTCTCCCTTGGACTTGCCCTCCTAAATAGAAAGAGCTCCCCATCGAGGTGACAGTGGGTGGGGAAGCTCCTGTTACGCCGGTTTCTACCTTTGACTCAAGCTATTTAACCTTTCCTACAAACCGTGCGATAACACTTACAACTCTACTATTTTTGTTGTTTCTAGGAGTGAAGAGCACAGTGGGAAGGACTCTTCTCAGGATAAAGAAAAGCCAGTAGCCCAAGGCAAAGGGGATGGTAGCAATGCAAGCAAAAAAAGGAGATGTGTAAAACAAAGGGTCAATCCAGTAAACTCGGTACTCGATGAAGGAAGAAGTAAAAATGAACAAAGTTGTGTTGATGGCGGACTATGGTCAGTCTTTTTCGTGGGAGAAGGATGGTAGAGAAGATTCTCAATGATTGGATTCTAGATTTCTGGGTGCCACTGCTTGGATACTCTCCAATTTTTTACCTACTTTCAAGGGTCGGATGGTCTTCATATTTTGTTCTGTGTCAGATGTGGACAAAATTATGGTCACACACTGGAAATGGAATACAACTCCACTGTCTTTAAATCATTGGACCCCCTTTTACAATGCCAAGACTGAAAAGGTAGATATCACTCCTGTGTGGGTAAAACCGCCCAGTCTTCCCATTGATTTCTGGTCACTACTGATATTTAGCACAATTTGGAATTCTCGTTGGGTTATTTCCCATTGTATTGAATCATCATGAACATTTGAGTGTGTTTCTCAACATCCTCTTCGTCCGCGAGCTAGCCATGCGCGAGCAAGTTTCTCTCTGTCCATGAGCTAGGTTTCTCTCCGTCCGCAAGCAGGTTTCTCTAAATCCGTGAGCTGGGTTTCTCGATTTGCATGGTTCTATCGCTAGATTTCGTAGCAACAGAGTTTTGTAGGGTGACTCTCCATCCACGAGCTGGGTTCTCTTTGTCTGCGAGCAGGTTTTCTTCGTCTGCGAGTAGGTTTCTCTATGTCCACGAGTTGGGTTTCTCTCCGTCCGCGAGCAGGTTTCTCTCCGTCCGCGAGCAGGTTTCTCAATTTGCATTTCATTGGATTCCATAGCAGCAGAGAACTGAGTACTGTCGAGCGCCCAGGAGCAGAGATCCGTCGGGGCCATGAGTTGAGTTTCATAACAACAAAATTCCGTAGCACCTGAGTTTCGTCGAGCACTCACGAGCAGAAAACCCCGAAGGTTCTCTCCGTTCGCATGTAGGTTTCTCTCCATCCACAAGTAGGTTTCTATTCGTCTGCAAGTTGGGTTTCTCGATTTGCATTTCGTAGCAGCAAAGAACTGAGTTCCGTCGAGCACCCCCAAGCAGTGATCTGTCAGGGCCACGAGCTCGGTTTCATAGCAGTAGAGTTTCGTAGCAGCTGAGTTCCGTCGAGCACCCACGAGCAGAAATCTGTCGAGGGTTCAGGGGTTCTGTAGCAGCAGAGTTCTGTCGAGGGTTCGGGGGTTCTGTAGCAACAGAGTTTCGTCGAGGGTTCGGGGATTCTGTAGCAACAGAGTTTCGTCGAGGGTTTGGGGGTTCTATAGCAGCAGAGTTTCGTCAAGCGCCCACGAGCAAGATTCGTCGGGGCCATGGCTGCAAGCTGGTAGTAGGTTCCGTCGAGCAGCTTCGAGCAGCAGACTTTCGTGAGAGTTGGTATTAAGGGCTCGTCCATATAGATCAATGTAGGACTCCACACTGTCACTGTCGTCTGAGGATGGCTTTACAATTAAGACACGGGATTGAATAAGTGGCAGGAGTGACAGACGAATCTATAGCCCTACAGACATCGCCAAGAAGCGTGATTTCTTATATTGGACATCTCAGGTCAAAAAACTGTTGTGAAGAATGGAATCTCTCAAGATTGAAAACAAACAACCGCACTTGGAAGTCCTCGACCTCAAACAATTGGTTTCCAAAATGAAAAAGAAGGAAAATATCCATTTACAAAACCCGAGTGTGAACTCCCCCGTGATCCAAACAGAAATCTCAAATACAAAAAATCTGCAAGAAGAGATGAGATCACAACGAGCTCTTTTTAAAGAGGAGGTGGAGATACAGCAAAAAACACTTAACTCTTGGGTTGATGTGGTCCGGAAAAGGGAACAGCCTCCCTGGCTTACCGTGGTTGAAGGGGTGGTATAAGAAAAATTGAACGAGGAGCGCCTCTGCCAAGCCTGGGAGCTTAATCTTAGGGTGTGTGGGCTCCCACCTCTCGAGGCCTCTTCGGACCCCCTACAAATAGGCACTTCTTTCCTTCACGATACTTTGGAGCTAAAAGGCATCACCCTTGAGCGTGCTTGGATGGGACCCAACTCCACACTCTTCCTCCACTTTCATACACTAGAGGACCGCTTTAGAGCTCTCCAAGCTAAGAGAAAACTCTCTTCGCTCCCACCCACACAAAGAATCTTTCTCGATGCTGACCTCACCAAATCTCAACAAGCAGAACTCAAGGTGTCTTGAGATTGGGTCACAGCGGCGCGAAAAGAAGGTAAGTGGGCAATTATTCGAGACCTCAAAGTCATCATCCATGATTTGGCCCCCCTGGGATACTCCCATCCTTGGGCCAAATGACGATCTAATTCAGCTCAGGGTGAAATTAGAGGCAGTGGACCCACCATCTCCATTGGTTGTTGGAACTATAATGGCACGTTTTGGTCTTCACCAGGTATGATTCAGAATGCATTTGGGTCTCGCAATCTCCTCTTCCTCACAAAGATGCACGTGAGTCCCATGCGGACGACACCCTCGATCCATGGGTATCATTGGGCATGGTCTTGCCGACAGGAGACCAGATCCAACAATGTCAGAGGGTCTGGAGGGGTCGCTTGTCTTATACAAGATTCCCTCCACAACAAGGTTACTATGATGTCTTCATATGAGCATGCCAAATTTATGTGGGTTCGGTTCCATCAGAACAACCCACTCCTCCAGGATATCTACATTGCAGTTTACTACTTTCCCCCAGCCTCGTCTCACTTTGCACTTCATAGAGAATCTGAAGGGGACCCTTTCATTGACATTTATGTTGATATCTCCCAATATTCCACACTTGGGGAGGTCATTCTTATAGGTGACCTTAATGCCTGCACCAAAAACCTTCAGATATCTCTTCATGACAGGATCGAGGATGCACTTTGTCTCCAGGAGTTAGAGCCAAAATCCGTGGACCTTCATAGGAATTCGTAGGATAGAGATGGGCCCCTCACAGGTTACAAGCAACACCTTTTGAAGCTAGGGGAATCCCATGACTTACTGATCATGAATGGCCTCCCTTGTTTTTCAGGCTCAGGGAACTTTACTTGCTTCCCCCATAGTAGGGGCCAGTGTGGTTGACTATGTCGTGGCCAACCTAGATCTCCTCTCGCATATCCAACGCTTCTCTTTATCCCACCTCCCTCTGAAAGACCATGCCCTCCTCACCTTCTTCCTCTCTACATCCCCCACTCCCCAACCCACCCCGCAACCCTCCCACACCACCTTCCTCTTAGATAAAGATTATGTCGACTCCTACACTACTCGCCTTAAGGATTTACTCCCCCCCATCTCCCACTTTAGATCATTGGACACCACCATAGCCAAATACGAGATCCTTTACACAGTCCTCATAGAGGCAGCCCTTGATTCCTACCCCCACTCTACTCGTCAACATACCCATAAGCCTACCCATGGCTCTTGCCCCATGAACTGTTGGCTCAATGATGAATGCAAATCCCTCCACAAACAACTCTATTTCTCCCTCAATCATAACCCATCTTCCTCTCCTCACCTCTCCTTCGTCGTAAAAAGCGAACGTTTCTCTCTCGAAGGAGACGGGAACTCTTTGAGGCCCTCCGCCACTCCCCAAAATCCTTTTGGCATGCCCTTTTCCCTAGACACCACGCCACCCCGCCCGACCTTGACCCCCAAGCCATGTTCTCCCATACCACCTCCCTTTATGATATACCTGGACAACCTCCCACCCGCAAGACATTAGGAGAGCAATGAGAGCTATGAGTACCAACAGAGCAGCAGATGAGGAAGGGCTTCAGGCCAAGTTCCTTAAGCGTAGCATCCGATCTCCTGAGTCTTATATTGTTGATTTATTTAACCATGTGGTATGTTCATGTTTCCCCCCCTCTTGGACACAACACATTATTCATCCTATCCACAAATCGGGGAGTAGTTCCAATCCAAATAATTATCGGACTATCATGTAGGTCATACATTCTCTGAGCTTTAAGCCACAATCTTAGACCAGTGGTTGTCCAAGGAGTTGGAGAGGCGTCATCTCAGGGCTAAAGGACAAGTTGGCTTCCGCCCTAACTACCAGACGATTGATCATGTCTTCACACTCCGAGACATTACTGAAGAGGCCGGCCATCGTTCTTCAAAGGTTTACACTCTCTTTGTAGACTTCCGGAAAGTGTTTGACACAATTCCGAGAGATGCATTATTCTAGAGGCTCTGTGACATTGGCATATCTAAGACCCTCATAGTAGCCATCATGAGACTATATGAATCAATATCGGGCCACCTCAAGATGGCACATGGCCTTTCCGATTTCATTCAGAGTACCATCAAGGTAAAACAAAGGTGCCCCCTCTCGTCGACACTCTTCAGGATATATATTGATGAGCTGGAGTCTTTCCTCCATGAACATATCCAGGAGGGGGATGGTTGTCTTCTACATCAGGTGTTGATCTCTCTGCTTTTATTTGCGGATGACTTGATCTTGCTAGCCTCCACTCCTAAGGGCCTGCAGAGACAGAAAGATACATTGGCCAGCTTTTGTGACCTTCAGCAGTTGACGGTCAACCTGGGTAAAACCAAGGTGTTGATCTTCAATGCATCGAAGAGCTCTCTTACAAATTTACATTTCTATTACCAGGGGGCAGAGATTGAGATCACCACAGCCTACACTTACCTAGGAGTACAATTCACGAGGCCTTGCTTTGGTATGCGGCAGGCCCTTCATCCTAGACTCAGCAAAGAGTACAGTTCCCTTGCCCTCATCAAGAGACAGCGCTTCCTGGGCTAGTTTCAAGACATCTCGTCCAAACTCTACCTCATGGAGGCGATTATCAAACCCATAATTCTCTATGGCTCCGAGATCTAGGGGTCGAGTTTGTTACAAACAGACTGGGTCAAGTTGGAGAGGATCCAGACCCTACTACTCAGGCGTATCATCCGCTGTAAGCGAAAGGTTCCACAGCCCATTATTCAGGCAGAGTTCGGTGTTCGCCCTTTCCATCTCGAGGTCATATTCCACTTAGTCTTTTTCCTTCATAGAGTCAGATCTGTCAGAGACTCTGTCATTGGGAGAGAGCAGTACCCCTACCTCGCTCTTCGCTCTTCATAGGCTCTTGCTACGGATCCCTCCTTAGGTTGTACACGTGGTTGGTTCTCAGAGGCATCTCGGTTTCTCCAGTCGATGACTATCTCCCCAGAGCACCTCCCCCCGTTCAGTTTCTCCCTTGATGCACTGCACCATCTCTTGTCGACTAGACAGGTACTAAATCACGCTATCAGAGAGGACATTTACAAGTTGTACATTCAGGTCACTTGGACTTCACCTCCGACGAGTCTGGGCCCGAAGATGTCCTTCTATCTAGAGCATTTTTTGGAGTTGCTGGATGGTATCGTCATCTACCCACCTTATACATGCAGGCATTGGATGCATTCACTCGGGATCCCTCTGGGACAGCTTCGGGTTGGATCTCATCGACTCCAAATTAAGACGGATCACCATATACCACGATCAGATAGGATCTGCCAGATGTGCCACCCATAGGAGCCGGAGAAGATACACCTCATCTTTAGGTGCCCCATATATTATAAGATCAGAAGACGTTGCCATTGCCTTTATAAGGACTCGAGGGGCTCACTCTCTACTTTCTTCCGATACTAAGACCAAAGATGCCTAGCCCTCTTCATCAGGGAGATTTTCAACCATAGATCGCAGTTCCTGCACGTTATGCCTCGCTTTGGGATGAACAGGATGATCACATCATACTTTCATCCATTAGACCGGAACAACAAGCGACGAGTAGAGCCCGAGAATATACCAGACAGTGGATTGGTGAGACCTCATGTCTCTCCTCAGCCTCCTCCTCGAGGAGTCATATCATTGTCATCAAGACCAGTTTGGAGGTGTCATACCATAACCATCCCACGCATCCTCGGAGAGCTAGAGGGATTAGTTCCAGACAAATTCAGCGCAGGGCGCCTCCCGCCTGTCATGCCACCTCCCAGGTTCAAATGAGCTACCAGAGATCTATCCAGAGTTTCTTTCTTTCAACCTCGAATGCTAAGAGTACACCCCTCTCCTACATCCCCCCTAGGATCATACGACCAGACCCCCAGATCGCTCTTGAGGACTCCGACAATGAGCCAGTGCCTAGTTCACCCCCCTCGCCCTCAGCTATCAGACTTGGGAGACCTTGGCATCCTCATCAATAGACCTCTCTCTCTCTCTCTGAACAGACTTTTGGGTCGAACTTACTTATATTTTGGAGTATTTTGGATCATCGTACTTTTGTCATGGGTTTATACATTTTTTAGGCTACGCCACTTTAGGTTTCTTTCTTTATGTTATTCTCAACATTATCTAGGAGTTGCATTTGCACTCCCACATTTTATCCATACTTGTGGTAATCTTCAGTCCCATTGACCTACTTTTGTGGTCATTCGTTGGACATTAATAAAATTATCTCATCTTATCTTATCTTATCTTATCTTGGTGACTTCATTGAAGCAGATATCTCTTTCCACGATACTAGTTCAATGGAAATTGTATGTCTTCTACTGGGTTTATATGCGGGAAGGTTTAGCGGATGGCGTGACTTTAAAGAAGGGATCGTGCTCCTTCATCTAAACCCTTGGATATGCAAGAATTCCATTTAGATGCTACTGATGATACAATTGTGGTCACCTGGCTTCGGATTGTAGTTCATCAATTGATGATGAGTATGACACATGGAGAGCTTTCCAATGGCATGAAGATCACCTCAATCGGAGTTCATATACAAAAGCTATGCCTCCTGCAAATTGACCAATCTTGTTGACCACCATTGTATCGAGTGATTCCACGTCAACTTCTATTACTCACATGTGTGGAGCTAGTCACATGTGGACTTTCAAGAAGATTCTAGAGGGTCCAAAACCCTAACCCTAATCGAGAGTTGAGGTATGCAAAAACCCTAACCCTAACCCTAGAAGGCTACCAAGCCATGTTGAACATAGGGTCACTAGGAAAGGAAGGGGTTCTATTCTCATTGTATTGTTTATTGTTCCATAGTTTGAGCAGAGCATCTATGAGTGGGATACTGAAGCATAACAGAGAAAGTAGAAGATCATGTAGCAATCATTCAGGCCATAGTGTCCATGGCAACTCCATAGTGTGTGCACTTTCTTTATATTTACATTTCATAAATGAGAGGAAAAGAGCAAGGCATAGACCTCACCTTCTAGCTAGGTTTTTCTTATATTGGGTTTTCCCAAGGTACACCTTGTGTTCATTATGTGAATGGTGTGTTATTTGCTTAGCTTCTTTCATTTCAATTTCAGTTTATTTTAGTATTTAGTGCACTAAGCTAGTAATATTAAATCTAAAAACTAAAGTAAAATATTGTAAGGTATGTTGTGATGAACTGTTCCAATTAAATATCCACGACAATTTATTGAGAAAGTTCAGACCCTGGGCAGATTTAAAACAAAATTCCTTTTCCAACTAGCATACTCTTAGAGGAGATTTAGGCAAAAAGGAAGGATGAGCAAGAATTATATTTACTTCTATTTTAATTTTGTAATTTTTTTGTAGAAATGGTCAAAAACAAAGACATATACATTATAAATTACCTTGTAGACACATGGTTTAGCTGATATGTTGATAAATGATTAGTTGATGTGTGGATAAATGATTCCATGAAAACATTACAAAATTATATTTAAAAATTAATAGAGATGCATTTTCACTAGCAATGGTATTGTTACTTATGATAGATATAGTCTATAAGGCCGGTTAGTTCCATGCCACCAGGTGTCGGGTTCAAATCTCTTCAGCTAAACACACTAATCTACACCGACGGATTTAATAGGAATGTCATCTACAGATATTGAAAAGCATCCCTTGGTTTCCCCTCCTTGGAAAAAAAAATATAAATAAAATCTACATTGCATTGCCATCACTGAAAATCAAATAAAATATAGTATATTTGGCCACGTACATTAAATTGAGATTCTTTAAAACTGATTGTATGGTGCTTCCGTAAATGAAATGAGTAAATTGATCAAAATTACCCAAATTTTATGATTAACAAAAATATTAACGAGATGCAGTGCAAAGGCACTTCAATTATTGTCTTAGTTAAATTGCCGATACGAACCAGTTCTATATGTATTATAACAACTGATTGTTTCCAACATAGACAACAAGTTCATATCGTCAAGTAGGAAACACAAGACAAAGATAGAAGTGGCAAAAGATAATTAATTTCAGAAAGTTTTAATAAATATATATGAAAAAGAGAAAAGAGACACAGACAGAGCCTTGCCTGTTTCTTCAAGCTTCCGCATCGGCAAGACTTCGTTGTAGCAATGCGGCAAGTTTCAACACAAGAACCTGAATGACACCGCTCCGGACATCTATGCAGAGAGCATAGCAGCATCTTCTCGCAAGTCGAACCACAAGTCGGTACGGCAGCATCACAAGACAACCCATTATGCTCAACTTTCCCACAAGGACAAGTCCTTCTGCCTTGCAATTCACACTCACCACAAGGACCTGAGTGGCATCCCTTCATGCACTTGTGTTTTCTGCAGCTGAGCTCCCGCTCGCAAGGATTTTCACATCGAAATTCAGATTGTGAACATAAACAATCCTTCTCCACCTTCCCACAGAGGCAACTATAAACTCCAGTCTTCTGACAGGGGGGGCAAGGACCATCATGGCACTTTTCTTCACACCGATGCAACCCACAAGCAAGGGGTCTAGCACATGACCTATTGCATGAAAAATCCTTAAGCCCGCATCTTCGGACATCCGATACAGCCCCACAAAAACACCTCGACTTTACAAGCTTGGGACATGGTGGACATGGCCCTGGATGGCAGAGCAATACACATTCGTGCCCGCAGTTCCTCTGTAGGGGTTTCCCACAGATCTCCCCGCAGGTATGCGGAGTGATCCATGGATCGTTAGGGGGGTCATCTAATTTCCCACAAAAGCACTTGTATTGCCTGGGAATTTGGGACTGGGGGTAATCAACTCTACATTTAGGGCAATGCCATGATGAATTTTCTAAGGCTGCAGAGGCAGCCAAGGGGAATTGGTCTCTGGATAACCGAGCCATGGATCTCTCTGCAGCTGAATTGGATGCCTGTCTTGCCCATTCCTGAATGCAAATCAAATGAAAAATTGCATGACAGCCCACCTTGCAGTCCCAAATTGGGTCTATAGATCTCACCTTTTCTAGGCATATTAAACATGATATGGCTCCGATCTTCGATGCAGCCAGCAGGTTTTTTATCTTAGATAGGTTCACATCAGCACTGGATTTGCCGTGGATGGACAGATATTCACTGAATATACTCTCCTCCAGATTCTGATCATTTCCCTTGGGATCTTCTTCAAGGCTTGTGTCAGAGTCATATTCATGTGTAGGGATTTGTGGCTCATTGGTGGGTTCATTGTTTCGCTTTGTTTTTGTTAATGAATTTGTAGACCATGCCGGTGGAGCTCTCGATCTGGTGGATTCCATGGATTTTAAGCATTCAATCTCTTTGTTGACAGTGCTCAAAATTGGCATTCACTGCTTACTGAATAGTTCCTTCATACCCTGCACCTGTAAATACCTCTAAATTGCTCTCGGTTTGCAGACCATGACATCAGAGCCCTTGATCTCGTGGATTCCATGGATTTTGAACTTCCAACAGCAAGGACAAATGAGCTTGCCCAATACACACTTTCTGTAATTGTATATATAATTTTTTTTTTCGTAGATTATTTTTCGATGGTGTTAATGAGGTACTTAAATAAATAGAAGTACATCACAGCTAGTCCTTGTCACAAAATCCTTTTACTTATCATCACCGCATCTACTTAAATTAACCCATCAAATTATAGATTTTTAATATATATATATATATATCATTTTTATTTAAATTATAGATTTTTAATATATATATATATATATATATATATATATATAATTTTTATTTACTTTTATATTGGGTCTTAACCTATCAAATTTTTAATATATATATTATTTTTATTTACTTTTATATTGTGTCTAATGGTTAAGAATATGTGTTTCCTCTTAAGAGGTCATAAGTTCAAATCCATAGGGGGTAGGGTATGTATATCTCCGTAAACTTTACCAGTAAAATATTTGGGCGGAGGAGGTCTCATACACCAATTTGGTGTCTAGCTTGGTGGTAACCTTAAAAATAGATTATTATTATATATAATTTTATTATTTTATTAGTAATTGGGACTATATCTAATCCTTAGAAAAATATTTGTCCCACAAACAAGGAGGTCTTATACACCAATTTGGTGTCTTGTTTGGTTGAGACCTTAAAATTAGATTATTATTGTTATTATTATTATAATGCTCTTGATATGTTTTTGATGATGTACAGGAATTACTAAAGTAATTTTAGAAATTTATGTAAATTAGTTCTAGAAGTTAGAAGATCATGATGACATATATATGAGAGAACTTAAGAGGAAGGATTTCAAACTAAGGAATGGTAATGTATTAGTTATATAAATTGAAAGTTTTAAGGCAAGAATCCAAGTAAGCTAAATGTGTGGAATGAAATATAATGAATAATGTTTTTTGTATTTAAAAATAATAATAAAATCTTATAGAGCTAGTTTTGGTTAATTGTATAAGTTTGTTGAAACCTCACTAATAATATGTTACATTTTTTAGCGGGAGGACAATATAGGATTTCAAAGGAAATGAACTTGTGAACTATGCCTGGGGCCTAGGGAATGTGTCAAAAAATTTGGTTGAAGTTTATGCATTGTGGTGTGGGCTTAACTTGGCAAACGAAGAAGGAATAAAAAAAATAGCGGTGATATCATACCCGTTGTTGGTAATTCAAGCAATTAACGGCTAAGGTAGTCCTTCCAACAACAACATAAACACTCTTTTAAAGAACATCAATAGTCTAGCTCAATCCTTAGAGCAAACTTGTTTCTTCCACATAAAAAGGGGGCTCAATGCAAAGGTTGACTCGTGGGCAAAGAAAGCCAAGTCTCTTCAACAAGGATCGTTGCACAAGAATGGGGCTCTTCATCCTCTTCAAATCCCTTAGTGTTGTAACGCCCCATTTTCCCCGAGATTGTAATTATGTTGAGATTACATGACTTGTGTTATGAAAACATGTGACTATGTTTAATTTAATAAAAACACCAAACCATTGATTGAGGAGGAACAGCCTTGACAGTATTGGCTATGATAAACCAGAGGAAGTTGACAAAGCAGCGATTGATTGAATGGTTGAGTGTAAAGGAAGTTGAAGTGCATTTGTGAAGAAAATAGGAAGCTTGTTTAACAAGCTTACTTATGCTTGGTAAGCACAACCTCACACCTTCAGCATACCAGACCTGCACAGAGCCACATGAACAATAAAAGAAGTAGTAGGGGTGGTTGGAACAGTTAGTGATTGTTGGCAATTGGCCCTTTGAAGAGGGCAAGGGCCATTTAAATGACCTGACAATGGGACTCTGTGGATCTGCCTCTTTCGAATGAGAACCACAGACTGCAGGTGGCATCTGCAGGAAGCCACGATAGTCCCGAGGGGATTGGAAAGAATAAGGGAAAAGGTGGAAAAACACCACCAAAAAGGAGACAGAACAACACACACATAGCAGGAAAAAAAAAGAACGACACACAACATGACACAAGAGACATGGAGATTCAAATAGTAGAGCGATCGAGAGAACAAGTGGAACCAACAAGTGCAGAGAACGAGTGGGCTGAGAAACTCAATTCACAAAGATATTCAGGGATATTGATTGAAGAGAGAAAGGAGAAGAAGCGATTTCCTTCAAGAAAATAGGAAACTTGCATAAGTTGTTGATGATCACCCTGAACAGAGGAGACATGGATCCTGAACTGAAGCAATAATGGGCTACAGCTTGGTGCTTACTGGACAGAAACTTGCACTGGTGAGGGGAGATTGTTGAGGCATTGTTTAGTAGAGAAGGGATTCCCTTGACGAAAGGAAATCCAGTTGATAAACCTGTAGAGACCTTGAGCTCAGTGGGAGGTGGGCAACTTCTACTGTGGCAGACGAGGAAGGAGAGTAACCTTCCTAGATCATCACGAGCTTGGAACCTGCATGAGTCAATTTCCGTTGGTGGCATCATGGCTTGGCACGGGGGTGGTGTATTGTAGGAAGGCACTCGACAGTAAGGCCTAAGGTTGGGAGGAAATGCATCCTCCCTCAGTCAATCGGTGTTGGCAAATTTCCTTATCATATAAGTGTTTAACTTAGCTTGTTAGAATTTGAATATGAAATATATGTGAATGTAAATGTCTGGTACTATGGGAAGTATAAATGCTTACACTGATTATGCAGAACTCCTGAAATTTTGACTATGTTACCATGGCACTAGAATTTTGTATTGAATTGTAAAACTAAAAAAAATGTAGATTGTTGTATCCCCGAAGACCCTAAGATGTTAGAGGAAAGTTTGCAGGACATGGACAAAAACATCACTTAGCCAGTGATGGGATGACCTATAACTCGGTAAATCCTTTATGATGAAGGGAGGACCCTGAACCCCAAGAGAAGCTCCAATCTGATGAAGAGAGCTTGTAATATTTATAAGGCCTTATGTGTTCATGAGGTTGAGAGACCAACTATGGACAAAGAATACTAGTGGACCTTAGAATACTCGAATAGAGCCTGGTAGAACTCAGAAAAATGACTAAGTCTCAATCCATGGACTAACCAATCAAGAAAATCGTGAAAAGAGTCGAAACGGATTTCGACCATCGATTGGGTGGGATGAGTAAATCTTAACCCTTTGTCAACAAGGGTTGATCATCGGGAAAAGACCGGGATCTAGAACTTGTAAAATTTTGGCGACGACGATAAAGGTCGGAGACTAAATGACAATCGTCAATTCAATCAAAGAGGGCACATAGAAACCTACATCGTCGATGTTACGCGTATCATCGTCGGTGATTGAAAGTGGAATAGGAAAGTTTCACCAAAGAAATGTCGACAATGTAGCGGCATAAGGATTGAAGAGGATTGTCAATCTTCACCATGTCAATGTACTCTTCGTTGTTGATCTTTGGAATATCACACTTAGATTAAGAACGAAGACAAGGATGTTCTAACGTTGTGACGTGCCTACTCGGTTGTCTGTGTGTAAAAGTAGTGACATGTGTTGCTAGAATATTGGTTAATGGGACTAATGTGGGTCCCATTGGGCGAGGAGGTTCTTTAAACCTTCGTATTAGTGGTGGTCGTCATATCTATGGGCTAGTGGTTTTGGATCGTTGTTGTCAGAGGCATC
Organism: Picea engelmannii; assembly: GCA_009831015.1. Lineage (NCBI taxonomy): Eukaryota > Viridiplantae > Streptophyta > Pinopsida > Pinales > Pinaceae > Picea > Picea engelmannii. The sequence continues at coordinate 41,344 of ML840410.1, read as the reverse complement.
GTCAGAAGAAAGGGGATGGTAAGTTAAATGACATCTATAGAGTGTCGACAATGAAATAGGTTGAGACCATTGACAACCGTCGATCTCGTCAAGGATACAATGAAGAGATCTGGATCGTTGATCCCTATGTGCTGTCACCGGGGTTTAAGAGTTAAACTTGTAGAGTGTTAGTTATGAGTCCCGACGTCGGCGAAAAGGATAGGAAATATAGACCCGAATCAGTGCGGGTTGAAGGTTTAATATTGACCATTAAACCATCGTAGTCCCCCCCCCCCCTGATTCATCTAATGAATGTAATGGAAGAGACGAGAGTTAACTTGCGGGTAAATTAAATCGTCGACTCACCCAAGACCTTTGGATGAGTAGCCCAAGGATCGTTGGATCTGGTAAAAGGGCCAATCAGTGTCTCGTCGTTGGGATAGTCTGAATGTGTAGTGGCACTTCATCGAATTGAAGTTCAATGATGACGATAGGCTTATGTGGACAGAAGCTTCACTGTGATGAGATGAGATAGGTGCCACATCAGTGCCATGATGTTGTCATGGTATACGGCATGGGTGACGAAGTGCCACGTGGCAGTGAGGTTGATTTTGACTATGAGATACCGGGGAAATTCAAAAGACCACAACTTTTGATCCCGAGCTAGGAATAAATCATGATCACAGTCATTGGAAAGCTCTTGTTGAGCAGAAAACGATGGTACTCTCGATGCGAGACTTTGAGATAGTCAAAGAAAGGCAAACTCTTAATGCTCCATCCCTTAAAATGTTACTTAGGGGGTTAGGTGTGTTACAGAGTGGTATAAGAGCTGAAGGTTCAAACTCTAGGATTGAATGGGTCACCAAGACCACTTATAATTGTTTAAGAATGATTTTCTTTGTTACCCAGAGTGCTTGTTCGAGTGTTGACATAAAATGTTACTGATAATTGTTGTTTCCCCATGTAGGACGTGTTGGAATCTCATAGTGGTGAATGGTGCAACGCAATATGGATGACACCTCACACCTCGGGGATGAAGAATCTAATGGTCAGAGGGATATGGAAACCCATACAGATTTGATGGACACCATCATAAATCTTAAGGCAGGCAATGAGAGGTTTATAAGAGCTCAGGGTGAACATGTATAATTGAATGTAGTTTTACTGTAGAGCCTATCTGAAATTCAGAAACATTTGCAGCAAGGCCCTAGCAATGTTGAATTACAATAGCTGGAGAGGTTGAAAACCCCTTTCGAATGCTTAGAAACATGGAATGACTCACAGTGATGCAGGAAGGATTTCTTCCAGAAAGAAGCATCGGGATGCCAAGAAAGGCAAACCGAGTGGAAGTGTTTCCACAGAGTCATGTAGCCGGCAAACTACTTCGACAGAATAGTCTAATGGTGGCACAAAATCCATCCTTCCTAAGAAGAGAAAGAGGAAGAGTTATCAAATCTCTCTAACTGAATAATTTAAGAAGGCTAAGCCTCCTACCTTTGATGGAGAGATAAAGAAAGGAAAAGAGGTCGAGGCATGGCTATTAGGTTTGAAGAAGTACTTTCGAGTACATAATTATTCTGAGACTACCAAGGCAATGATTGTTGTATACAATCTGAATTGAGGATCTTCCATCTGGTGGGAAGATCTCAAGGAAATTAAAGGCTTGAATGAAAGCAAGCTAACTTGGAAACAATTTGAGAAATACTTATGTAAAGCTTACCTATCTGAGAAATATTATGATGACAAAATAAAGGAATTCCATGAGCTTAAGTTGGGACAACTTACCATGGATGCATACGCTAAAAGATTTATGGAGTTGTTGAGGTATGTTCCCTACCTCAAGGATGAGAAGG
>ML840410.1:28586-39412 GCA_009831015.1 Picea engelmannii | reverse complement strand
AACAGACTTTTGGGTCGAACTTACTTATATTTTGGAGTATTTTGGATCATCGTACTTTTGTCATGGGTTTATACATTTTTTAGGCTACGCCACTTTAGGTTTCTTTCTTTATGTTATTCTCAACATTATCTAGGAGTTGCATTTGCACTCCCACATTTTATCCATACTTGTGGTAATCTTCAGTCCCATTGACCTACTTTTGTGGTCATTCGTTGGACATTAATAAAATTATCTCATCTTATCTTATCTTATCTTATCTTGGTGACTTCATTGAAGCAGATATCTCTTTCCACGATACTAGTTCAATGGAAATTGTATGTCTTCTACTGGGTTTATATGCGGGAAGGTTTAGCGGATGGCGTGACTTTAAAGAAGGGATCGTGCTCCTTCATCTAAACCCTTGGATATGCAAGAATTCCATTTAGATGCTACTGATGATACAATTGTGGTCACCTGGCTTCGGATTGTAGTTCATCAATTGATGATGAGTATGACACATGGAGAGCTTTCCAATGGCATGAAGATCACCTCAATCGGAGTTCATATACAAAAGCTATGCCTCCTGCAAATTGACCAATCTTGTTGACCACCATTGTATCGAGTGATTCCACGTCAACTTCTATTACTCACATGTGTGGAGCTAGTCACATGTGGACTTTCAAGAAGATTCTAGAGGGTCCAAAACCCTAACCCTAATCGAGAGTTGAGGTATGCAAAAACCCTAACCCTAACCCTAGAAGGCTACCAAGCCATGTTGAACATAGGGTCACTAGGAAAGGAAGGGGTTCTATTCTCATTGTATTGTTTATTGTTCCATAGTTTGAGCAGAGCATCTATGAGTGGGATACTGAAGCATAACAGAGAAAGTAGAAGATCATGTAGCAATCATTCAGGCCATAGTGTCCATGGCAACTCCATAGTGTGTGCACTTTCTTTATATTTACATTTCATAAATGAGAGGAAAAGAGCAAGGCATAGACCTCACCTTCTAGCTAGGTTTTTCTTATATTGGGTTTTCCCAAGGTACACCTTGTGTTCATTATGTGAATGGTGTGTTATTTGCTTAGCTTCTTTCATTTCAATTTCAGTTTATTTTAGTATTTAGTGCACTAAGCTAGTAATATTAAATCTAAAAACTAAAGTAAAATATTGTAAGGTATGTTGTGATGAACTGTTCCAATTAAATATCCACGACAATTTATTGAGAAAGTTCAGACCCTGGGCAGATTTAAAACAAAATTCCTTTTCCAACTAGCATACTCTTAGAGGAGATTTAGGCAAAAAGGAAGGATGAGCAAGAATTATATTTACTTCTATTTTAATTTTGTAATTTTTTTGTAGAAATGGTCAAAAACAAAGACATATACATTATAAATTACCTTGTAGACACATGGTTTAGCTGATATGTTGATAAATGATTAGTTGATGTGTGGATAAATGATTCCATGAAAACATTACAAAATTATATTTAAAAATTAATAGAGATGCATTTTCACTAGCAATGGTATTGTTACTTATGATAGATATAGTCTATAAGGCCGGTTAGTTCCATGCCACCAGGTGTCGGGTTCAAATCTCTTCAGCTAAACACACTAATCTACACCGACGGATTTAATAGGAATGTCATCTACAGATATTGAAAAGCATCCCTTGGTTTCCCCTCCTTGGAAAAAAAAATATAAATAAAATCTACATTGCATTGCCATCACTGAAAATCAAATAAAATATAGTATATTTGGCCACGTACATTAAATTGAGATTCTTTAAAACTGATTGTATGGTGCTTCCGTAAATGAAATGAGTAAATTGATCAAAATTACCCAAATTTTATGATTAACAAAAATATTAACGAGATGCAGTGCAAAGGCACTTCAATTATTGTCTTAGTTAAATTGCCGATACGAACCAGTTCTATATGTATTATAACAACTGATTGTTTCCAACATAGACAACAAGTTCATATCGTCAAGTAGGAAACACAAGACAAAGATAGAAGTGGCAAAAGATAATTAATTTCAGAAAGTTTTAATAAATATATATGAAAAAGAGAAAAGAGACACAGACAGAGCCTTGCCTGTTTCTTCAAGCTTCCGCATCGGCAAGACTTCGTTGTAGCAATGCGGCAAGTTTCAACACAAGAACCTGAATGACACCGCTCCGGACATCTATGCAGAGAGCATAGCAGCATCTTCTCGCAAGTCGAACCACAAGTCGGTACGGCAGCATCACAAGACAACCCATTATGCTCAACTTTCCCACAAGGACAAGTCCTTCTGCCTTGCAATTCACACTCACCACAAGGACCTGAGTGGCATCCCTTCATGCACTTGTGTTTTCTGCAGCTGAGCTCCCGCTCGCAAGGATTTTCACATCGAAATTCAGATTGTGAACATAAACAATCCTTCTCCACCTTCCCACAGAGGCAACTATAAACTCCAGTCTTCTGACAGGGGGGGCAAGGACCATCATGGCACTTTTCTTCACACCGATGCAACCCACAAGCAAGGGGTCTAGCACATGACCTATTGCATGAAAAATCCTTAAGCCCGCATCTTCGGACATCCGATACAGCCCCACAAAAACACCTCGACTTTACAAGCTTGGGACATGGTGGACATGGCCCTGGATGGCAGAGCAATACACATTCGTGCCCGCAGTTCCTCTGTAGGGGTTTCCCACAGATCTCCCCGCAGGTATGCGGAGTGATCCATGGATCGTTAGGGGGGTCATCTAATTTCCCACAAAAGCACTTGTATTGCCTGGGAATTTGGGACTGGGGGTAATCAACTCTACATTTAGGGCAATGCCATGATGAATTTTCTAAGGCTGCAGAGGCAGCCAAGGGGAATTGGTCTCTGGATAACCGAGCCATGGATCTCTCTGCAGCTGAATTGGATGCCTGTCTTGCCCATTCCTGAATGCAAATCAAATGAAAAATTGCATGACAGCCCACCTTGCAGTCCCAAATTGGGTCTATAGATCTCACCTTTTCTAGGCATATTAAACATGATATGGCTCCGATCTTCGATGCAGCCAGCAGGTTTTTTATCTTAGATAGGTTCACATCAGCACTGGATTTGCCGTGGATGGACAGATATTCACTGAATATACTCTCCTCCAGATTCTGATCATTTCCCTTGGGATCTTCTTCAAGGCTTGTGTCAGAGTCATATTCATGTGTAGGGATTTGTGGCTCATTGGTGGGTTCATTGTTTCGCTTTGTTTTTGTTAATGAATTTGTAGACCATGCCGGTGGAGCTCTCGATCTGGTGGATTCCATGGATTTTAAGCATTCAATCTCTTTGTTGACAGTGCTCAAAATTGGCATTCACTGCTTACTGAATAGTTCCTTCATACCCTGCACCTGTAAATACCTCTAAATTGCTCTCGGTTTGCAGACCATGACATCAGAGCCCTTGATCTCGTGGATTCCATGGATTTTGAACTTCCAACAGCAAGGACAAATGAGCTTGCCCAATACACACTTTCTGTAATTGTATATATAATTTTTTTTTTCGTAGATTATTTTTCGATGGTGTTAATGAGGTACTTAAATAAATAGAAGTACATCACAGCTAGTCCTTGTCACAAAATCCTTTTACTTATCATCACCGCATCTACTTAAATTAACCCATCAAATTATAGATTTTTAATATATATATATATATATCATTTTTATTTAAATTATAGATTTTTAATATATATATATATATATATATATATATATATAATTTTTATTTACTTTTATATTGGGTCTTAACCTATCAAATTTTTAATATATATATTATTTTTATTTACTTTTATATTGTGTCTAATGGTTAAGAATATGTGTTTCCTCTTAAGAGGTCATAAGTTCAAATCCATAGGGGGTAGGGTATGTATATCTCCGTAAACTTTACCAGTAAAATATTTGGGCGGAGGAGGTCTCATACACCAATTTGGTGTCTAGCTTGGTGGTAACCTTAAAAATAGATTATTATTATATATAATTTTATTATTTTATTAGTAATTGGGACTATATCTAATCCTTAGAAAAATATTTGTCCCACAAACAAGGAGGTCTTATACACCAATTTGGTGTCTTGTTTGGTTGAGACCTTAAAATTAGATTATTATTGTTATTATTATTATAATGCTCTTGATATGTTTTTGATGATGTACAGGAATTACTAAAGTAATTTTAGAAATTTATGTAAATTAGTTCTAGAAGTTAGAAGATCATGATGACATATATATGAGAGAACTTAAGAGGAAGGATTTCAAACTAAGGAATGGTAATGTATTAGTTATATAAATTGAAAGTTTTAAGGCAAGAATCCAAGTAAGCTAAATGTGTGGAATGAAATATAATGAATAATGTTTTTTGTATTTAAAAATAATAATAAAATCTTATAGAGCTAGTTTTGGTTAATTGTATAAGTTTGTTGAAACCTCACTAATAATATGTTACATTTTTTAGCGGGAGGACAATATAGGATTTCAAAGGAAATGAACTTGTGAACTATGCCTGGGGCCTAGGGAATGTGTCAAAAAATTTGGTTGAAGTTTATGCATTGTGGTGTGGGCTTAACTTGGCAAACGAAGAAGGAATAAAAAAAATAGCGGTGATATCATACCCGTTGTTGGTAATTCAAGCAATTAACGGCTAAGGTAGTCCTTCCAACAACAACATAAACACTCTTTTAAAGAACATCAATAGTCTAGCTCAATCCTTAGAGCAAACTTGTTTCTTCCACATAAAAAGGGGGCTCAATGCAAAGGTTGACTCGTGGGCAAAGAAAGCCAAGTCTCTTCAACAAGGATCGTTGCACAAGAATGGGGCTCTTCATCCTCTTCAAATCCCTTAGTGTTGTAACGCCCCATTTTCCCCGAGATTGTAATTATGTTGAGATTACATGACTTGTGTTATGAAAACATGTGACTATGTTTAATTTAATAAAAACACCAAACCATTGATTGAGGAGGAACAGCCTTGACAGTATTGGCTATGATAAACCAGAGGAAGTTGACAAAGCAGCGATTGATTGAATGGTTGAGTGTAAAGGAAGTTGAAGTGCATTTGTGAAGAAAATAGGAAGCTTGTTTAACAAGCTTACTTATGCTTGGTAAGCACAACCTCACACCTTCAGCATACCAGACCTGCACAGAGCCACATGAACAATAAAAGAAGTAGTAGGGGTGGTTGGAACAGTTAGTGATTGTTGGCAATTGGCCCTTTGAAGAGGGCAAGGGCCATTTAAATGACCTGACAATGGGACTCTGTGGATCTGCCTCTTTCGAATGAGAACCACAGACTGCAGGTGGCATCTGCAGGAAGCCACGATAGTCCCGAGGGGATTGGAAAGAATAAGGGAAAAGGTGGAAAAACACCACCAAAAAGGAGACAGAACAACACACACATAGCAGGAAAAAAAAAGAACGACACACAACATGACACAAGAGACATGGAGATTCAAATAGTAGAGCGATCGAGAGAACAAGTGGAACCAACAAGTGCAGAGAACGAGTGGGCTGAGAAACTCAATTCACAAAGATATTCAGGGATATTGATTGAAGAGAGAAAGGAGAAGAAGCGATTTCCTTCAAGAAAATAGGAAACTTGCATAAGTTGTTGATGATCACCCTGAACAGAGGAGACATGGATCCTGAACTGAAGCAATAATGGGCTACAGCTTGGTGCTTACTGGACAGAAACTTGCACTGGTGAGGGGAGATTGTTGAGGCATTGTTTAGTAGAGAAGGGATTCCCTTGACGAAAGGAAATCCAGTTGATAAACCTGTAGAGACCTTGAGCTCAGTGGGAGGTGGGCAACTTCTACTGTGGCAGACGAGGAAGGAGAGTAACCTTCCTAGATCATCACGAGCTTGGAACCTGCATGAGTCAATTTCCGTTGGTGGCATCATGGCTTGGCACGGGGGTGGTGTATTGTAGGAAGGCACTCGACAGTAAGGCCTAAGGTTGGGAGGAAATGCATCCTCCCTCAGTCAATCGGTGTTGGCAAATTTCCTTATCATATAAGTGTTTAACTTAGCTTGTTAGAATTTGAATATGAAATATATGTGAATGTAAATGTCTGGTACTATGGGAAGTATAAATGCTTACACTGATTATGCAGAACTCCTGAAATTTTGACTATGTTACCATGGCACTAGAATTTTGTATTGAATTGTAAAACTAAAAAAAATGTAGATTGTTGTATCCCCGAAGACCCTAAGATGTTAGAGGAAAGTTTGCAGGACATGGACAAAAACATCACTTAGCCAGTGATGGGATGACCTATAACTCGGTAAATCCTTTATGATGAAGGGAGGACCCTGAACCCCAAGAGAAGCTCCAATCTGATGAAGAGAGCTTGTAATATTTATAAGGCCTTATGTGTTCATGAGGTTGAGAGACCAACTATGGACAAAGAATACTAGTGGACCTTAGAATACTCGAATAGAGCCTGGTAGAACTCAGAAAAATGACTAAGTCTCAATCCATGGACTAACCAATCAAGAAAATCGTGAAAAGAGTCGAAACGGATTTCGACCATCGATTGGGTGGGATGAGTAAATCTTAACCCTTTGTCAACAAGGGTTGATCATCGGGAAAAGACCGGGATCTAGAACTTGTAAAATTTTGGCGACGACGATAAAGGTCGGAGACTAAATGACAATCGTCAATTCAATCAAAGAGGGCACATAGAAACCTACATCGTCGATGTTACGCGTATCATCGTCGGTGATTGAAAGTGGAATAGGAAAGTTTCACCAAAGAAATGTCGACAATGTAGCGGCATAAGGATTGAAGAGGATTGTCAATCTTCACCATGTCAATGTACTCTTCGTTGTTGATCTTTGGAATATCACACTTAGATTAAGAACGAAGACAAGGATGTTCTAACGTTGTGACGTGCCTACTCGGTTGTCTGTGTGTAAAAGTAGTGACATGTGTTGCTAGAATATTGGTTAATGGGACTAATGTGGGTCCCATTGGGCGAGGAGGTTCTTTAAACCTTCGTATTAGTGGTGGTCGTCATATCTATGGGCTAGTGGTTTTGGATCGTTGTTGTCAGAGGCATCGTCAGAAGAAAGGGGATGGTAAGTTAAATGACATCTATAGAGTGTCGACAATGAAATAGGTTGAGACCATTGACAACCGTCGATCTCGTCAAGGATACAATGAAGAGATCTGGATCGTTGATCCCTATGTGCTGTCACCGGGGTTTAAGAGTTAAACTTGTAGAGTGTTAGTTATGAGTCCCGACGTCGGCGAAAAGGATAGGAAATATAGACCCGAATCAGTGCGGGTTGAAGGTTTAATATTGACCATTAAACCATCGTAGTCCCCCCCCCCCCTGATTCATCTAATGAATGTAATGGAAGAGACGAGAGTTAACTTGCGGGTAAATTAAATCGTCGACTCACCCAAGACCTTTGGATGAGTAGCCCAAGGATCGTTGGATCTGGTAAAAGGGCCAATCAGTGTCTCGTCGTTGGGATAGTCTGAATGTGTAGTGGCACTTCATCGAATTGAAGTTCAATGATGACGATAGGCTTATGTGGACAGAAGCTTCACTGTGATGAGATGAGATAGGTGCCACATCAGTGCCATGATGTTGTCATGGTATACGGCATGGGTGACGAAGTGCCACGTGGCAGTGAGGTTGATTTTGACTATGAGATACCGGGGAAATTCAAAAGACCACAACTTTTGATCCCGAGCTAGGAATAAATCATGATCACAGTCATTGGAAAGCTCTTGTTGAGCAGAAAACGATGGTACTCTCGATGCGAGACTTTGAGATAGTCAAAGAAAGGCAAACTCTTAATGCTCCATCCCTTAAAATGTTACTTAGGGGGTTAGGTGTGTTACAGAGTGGTATAAGAGCTGAAGGTTCAAACTCTAGGATTGAATGGGTCACCAAGACCACTTATAATTGTTTAAGAATGATTTTCTTTGTTACCCAGAGTGCTTGTTCGAGTGTTGACATAAAATGTTACTGATAATTGTTGTTTCCCCATGTAGGACGTGTTGGAATCTCATAGTGGTGAATGGTGCAACGCAATATGGATGACACCTCACACCTCGGGGATGAAGAATCTAATGGTCAGAGGGATATGGAAACCCATACAGATTTGATGGACACCATCATAAATCTTAAGGCAGGCAATGAGAGGTTTATAAGAGCTCAGGGTGAACATGTATAATTGAATGTAGTTTTACTGTAGAGCCTATCTGAAATTCAGAAACATTTGCAGCAAGGCCCTAGCAATGTTGAATTACAATAGCTGGAGAGGTTGAAAACCCCTTTCGAATGCTTAGAAACATGGAATGACTCACAGTGATGCAGGAAGGATTTCTTCCAGAAAGAAGCATCGGGATGCCAAGAAAGGCAAACCGAGTGGAAGTGTTTCCACAGAGTCATGTAGCCGGCAAACTACTTCGACAGAATAGTCTAATGGTGGCACAAAATCCATCCTTCCTAAGAAGAGAAAGAGGAAGAGTTATCAAATCTCTCTAACTGAATAATTTAAGAAGGCTAAGCCTCCTACCTTTGATGGAGAGATAAAGAAAGGAAAAGAGGTCGAGGCATGGCTATTAGGTTTGAAGAAGTACTTTCGAGTACATAATTATTCTGAGACTACCAAGGCAATGATTGTTGTATACAATCTGAATTGAGGATCTTCCATCTGGTGGGAAGATCTCAAGGAAATTAAAGGCTTGAATGAAAGCAAGCTAACTTGGAAACAATTTGAGAAATACTTATGTAAAGCTTACCTATCTGAGAAATATTATGATGACAAAATAAAGGAATTCCATGAGCTTAAGTTGGGACAACTTACCATGGATGCATACGCTAAAAGATTTATGGAGTTGTTGAGGTATGTTCCCTACCTCAAGGATGAGAAGGAGAGAACCCATCGTTTTCTCAGTGGGTTACCACAGTCCTACCAAGATCGAATTGACTTTAACAAACCCAAGACACTGGAGGACACTATTTGAAAGGCCAAATGTTGTTATGACTAGTCTAAACACAAGCACGAGTCTTCAAAGGATTGGAGGAGGAAGGACAAGAGTGAATTTTCAAAAGAGGAGATTCAAGTCATTCCCCCATAAGAATTCAAGAAAAGGTGCATAGTTGGTTCATCCAAGTAAGAGCGTGCATCAACACAATTTCCAATCTCAAAGTCGAAATAAACCAGCAGAGCAGGCAAGAGAAAGAACGAAGGAGCCCAAGAAAGGAACTTTGCAACCTTGGGGATGTGGAGAGCCACACCTAATGAGGGATTGCCCCCATAGGTAGCAAAACAGTAGAAAGGTATATAATGTATAGGAGGCAACTACAGTCAATGGCATGGCCAAAAGTGTGCCAAGGATTTATGTAGTTGTAGAGAATCGACAAGCAGACCACCAAGCCTTTGTGGTGGAAATAGAAGGTATTATTATTGAATGACCATTCTCTATTTTAATTGACCCTGGATCTAATCTTAGTTATGTTTCACCTCGAGTGGTTGAGGCATGCTCATTAAATAGAAAGAAGCATGATTAGTTCAGCTAACCACTGGAACAAAGAGGAAAGTGGTTGAGGTAATTGAAGCTTGTCCAATTAAGCTGGATGGATTGCAAACTCGAGAAGTTTTGAATATCATACCCCTAGGCTCATATGACGTACTGTTGGGCATGGATTGGTTGGTTGCACATGAGGAAAAATTAAATTGTTACGAGAAAATATTGGAATGTAAGGATGAGAAAAGTAATGTAAGGATTTTGCAAGGTATCTGAAAGCCAATTTCCATAAGGCAAATATCGGCGATCCAACTTAAGAAGTTTAGAAAAAAGGGGTATTGTCGTATGTTATACAAATGTTTAACTCAACAGAAAGCAAGGAGCTAAAAGTTGAAGACCACCTGGTGCTATGGTAGTCCATAGATGTATTTCTAGAATAAGTGTTTGGATTACCTCCGAAAAGAGATCATGATTTTTCAATAGATTTGGTACATGGGGCAGTACCAACATCGAGAGTACCCTATAGAATGAGCACACCATAACTGATAGAGTTGAATGTACAGCTAAAGGAAATGTTGGATAAAGATTACATTAGGCCAAGTGCATCCTTGTGGGGAGCACCAACCATGTTTGTAAGGAAGAAGGATGGTACCCTGAGACTACGTATTGATTATAGACAGTTGAACAAGATGACCATTAAGAACAAATGCCCTTTGCCTAGGATAGACAACCTTTTTTATCAACTCAGGGGAGTTGCAGTGTTCTCAAAGAGAGATTTGAGGTCGGGATATCACCGAGTCATAATCAAGGATGAGGACGCCCACAAAGACAAACTTTAGGACAGGGTGTTATCACTGAAATTTTGTCCGCACATGACGACAAGAACTCCACATCGTCAAAACAAAAATGAGGTCATTCATGGCACAGGATTAATTCCACAGCATGGCAAAAGGGTCAAAAAACTATACAAAATGACCAAAATTGAAGGGCGCTTTACAGAACCGGGGTGCGTGCGCATATGCGCGTAACATAAACGTACAATGCGCGCATGCGCGCACGAGGTGCAGCTGTTGGGCGAAAAACCCGCGCACCTGCTAAACGACGCATTTATTGAAATTGGTCAACCTCCCAACCACTAATGGATCAGCTCCCAAGTCGATTTGACACCAAATCCGAGCTCAATCCGCGGTGGGGGCTGGTCAAAGACCTAATTGAGCCCTAAAGTGCCCCTTTTCACACTCCAAAGAGGTCACATAAACACCCCATGCTAGGCTATAAAAAGCCATGAATAACCATCACTTTCTCAAGGAATTCTTTGTATTGTTATGCTGCT
>ML840409.1:47174-76349 GCA_009831015.1 Picea engelmannii | reverse complement strand
CCCCCCTTGGCTTCCCTAGGAGTAAGCCTAGACGGAAGAAGTTCTTGTCAAGGTGACAGTGTGGGCAAGAACTTAGACATTGTGTCTCCGAGGGCACACTAAGTGAGCGGGACTTAGCTCACGTCTGTAAGTGTGCATAAGGGTGACAACAGGGTACACAGTAGAACCCATCGAAAGACGAACAATAGCTCCACCCCCTGGATCCCATATTAAGAAGTGAACTGCAATACTCTGCGAAGCATAGTCCTAAAAGATATCAACCCTATGAACCTCCTGCACATGACACATGGCCTCATCTTGGAATGAATCCATCCTCCAAATCTCTACCAAGATCCACACGGTCTCCATCAACTACACAGGTTGATGCCAAAATGAGGAACTGCAAGACCTCCGTGAGACACCCGCAAGCGATCCGCTCCTCTCAACACTGAGGATCAATGGAAAGTTAGAATAACTTTCCTCTGCAATGGTCCACTCTCTCCTGTGAATCAATGAAATGCCCAATCCTACAATCCCTGGATCCCATGCTAATCTCTGTCGAAGATCACCATGATGGACCTGCACTACTCTGACCATGACTGTCTGCCCCTTGCATACATCCTGAATCCTCCTCTCCTGGTTCCTCCAACTAAAATATCTGTGACCATTGGACCTGCTGTCCAGAAACTGTATCAGTAAAGACATCTCTGTAGAGGAAGTACCTGTCCAAACATCTCCATGCCCTATCATGGTGATCAAGCAGAAGGAAAGGTCTCGCCCCATAGGACAAGTACCTGCAGACCCACTCCAAACCAACCCAAGGTGCAGTGTGTGGCTCTCTGGTGCAACCTCGGTCAACATGAACATCGTGCTAACAAAACGGACTTCTGGGTCCCATGGCAAACTTGGAAGTTTATCACTTCCAATCTCCTCTAACTTCTCCTGTGTGAGACTGATCACTATCGAAAACCCTATGTGCTCATCTGCTACCACCTGGCCCATGATGCTCTCTCTCACACACCAAGTCTCAACTGGATGCCTATGACGATCCCTCTCTCTCCGACTGGATGTCGTAAAGGTACTCATGTCAGGTAGCCTCGGCCTAGGCACTCTCCATGCTCTCTGCCACTTTCTATCTCTCCTCATGCGACTGTTGATCTGGTGAAGGTGCTCAATCATAACTATGGGCTGTTGCAAAAGAGTGAAATATGCATACTCCCCTAATTGTGTCTCCTCCCTGCAAGGCACTATACCCCTCTGAATGTCACCATACATCTCGGCATGACTCTGTGAACTATCCCCCATCACTGTATGCTCTGGCATACTCATGTCGTCTCCTGCAGACTCATGCTGCATCATAGATCTGGGGTGTGCTGCTGGATCAACCTCTACATGGAGGTCAACTTCTCTCGGAACACAAATGGAAGTGTCCTCCATCAACTGGTGCTCCTCTGCTAGACCACCAACATCCTCTAACCATGTGACTGACTGATACATCTGAGTGTCCCCTAAGACAGATGAAGTGGATCTCTGATGGATCTCCTCAGAAGACTCATATGTCCTAGACTCTGATTCTTGAAGGGTGGTCTGTGTGCCTTTCAAGAATCCTCGAGTGCTCTCAAACTCCTGAGTGAGTCAGCCCATCTCCAACTCCTTCTCCCTCAGAGCCTCATGATACATCTCACCAATCCCCATTAGGTAGTCCCTGTCTGTTAACAACTGTTGGTAGTCAATCCTCATCATAGACACTCTCTTCCTTAGAGTGTGAAAATCATCCATGGAAAATCCTCCCTCTGAGCTACCTTGTGCCACTGATGCTCTCCAACAGTAATCTTCCATCACTGCATGCATGTCATCAATACGTCTAGTGGCTTCCATGATCATAGCCTCACTAACTCTCAACTGTGCTGCTAAGTGGTGTGACTCCTGATCATGGTCATGCTGAGGTGCCATCTCAGACCCCTCACTGCTAGTGTCAATTCTGGAATCCCCAAAAACACCCTCTGCATAAGATGACGTGCTGAACTGTCCACTGTCCACTGTGTTGTTGGGTACTCCTGTATGCCACTGCATCCCATCACTAGGTTCCATCTCCCCCTGACTCACACTGTATCCTGTATGAGAAGCTATATCCTCCTGTGCACTCAACCTGCTACTATCGTCTGCACCTGGATCCCATATAGTTGTGTCTAGACACATGCTATGGTCAGCCTGAATACTAAAGAGTGCATCCTCATCAATGCAATCCGGTCCTGGAAGTAAGTGCTCCATCAACCTGTCAGCTTCTGCAATCTGCTCAACCAATGGAGTCTCCAATAGTTGTGGCTCCATCTCCTCTAGCCAACCTGTATGTATGAGGTCAACTACCTGTACGTCCTGTACCTCCTCCTGGATCTGTGGGTCTACCTGTCCATGGTGTGCATCCCTCACACTAGGCTCATCCATCATAACTGATGTGCCACTGATCTCCTCATGTGACGTAGCTATCATGGGTGTCTGAACAGGTGAGATGTGTCACGGCCCCCATAAGAAGCTCATCATCTCTAGGTGCTAACACGTGTGACTCCTCACTAGTGTCACCTCTCTGTTGAGGCGTAAGGTCATCAATGGTATGTGACATGTCTGCTGAGACACTGGGGCTATCGTCCTATCCATCCAGCTGCCTATCCACTACACAAGGGTCATAATCCTCCTCAAGCGTGCAAGCATTACTAGCCTCTATGCAAGAGTCATCCTCACTATCCTCTGAGGTAGAGTCACTATCACTAGCCTCTGTGCAAGAGTCACTGTCATCATCTGACTGCTCCAAATTCTCATCATCACTATCATAGTGTACCTCAATGATATGCTTCTTACCCTTATCCCTACACCTATGATCTGGTTCCCAAGGCACCTTGCAACTGTAGCAACGTTGCGTGCAAATAATGGGTGTGGGGTTTCTCTGTGCTTCCCTCCATCTTGCTGCTCTGACTCTACCTCCCTCTGCTATGCTGGTCCAATATGTTACCTCATCTTCGCTCCAACTGGGGTTTTTCATAGATATAAACTTTTGGAGCGTTATTAGAGGCCCAAGTCTCACAAAGTGCATGATATTCTCTTTCACATCTCACAGCTATTCCAACAAAATCTGTAGACCCCATCTTTCCTTATGGAAGATCCCTCAGGCTTGCAGGATTCTAAGCTCTGATACCACTGTAATGATCCCAAGCCATTATGCAAGGATCACCACGGTTTTCGTGTCGTTTTAAAACTTTTTCTGAGTGAGGTATTTCGTCAAACACTTTGTTGTCCTACTTGTTTATTGTGTTCACTTGCTGAATGGCCTCTTGATTTCGGCCTTAGGATTTACTGATGTGTTTATATGTGTGTATGCAGCAAATAACTGAAAGAGACAACCATGGAACATATCTCAACCATATGCAATATGATAGACAAGCCAAAACATCTCAAATAGCTTTTATTCATAAGATAGAAGAATCTGCTACAATGAAGATGCCGATCTGGAATGCTCAACAGATGGCCAAGGAGATAAACAATAGAGCTTCTACAAAATGCTCCCGCTAATACAAAATAAGCCTCCAAAGGCTGGATAAGAGATGAAGACCAATGCCACGTCCTGCTGGATAGCTAAAGCTCCTCAACAATTCTGCCCTGGTGCCAAAGATATCCAATCACCTCAAGAAAAATGCCAAACAGTAGATCGGGTGATGGCAAGAACAACCCAGGTGCCCGAATCCCCATGATCCCTCTCAAACCCTGTAGATCTGAAATCCACCACTGAATGGTGTGCCCCACTGGTTGACTGAAACCCTAATAATTCGGCCCTGATGAAGGAGGCCTCCAAATGCTTTGAAACTGCCCAAGAATATAGATCGGGACATTGCAAGTCACTAGGTGAAGTCTCAGGGTCAGATCTGGAGTGTAACCCCTCCAAATTGACTAGATCTGAATCTCAAAAATGCCCTCCTCTTCAATTCATCCCACTGCTCTAAGAAATAATCTGAACCATAAAAATCTCTCAGAAAGCACTAGGAATGATGGTGAAGGCCCTGCAAGAAGAACCCAGGATATAGAATCTCCAAAAACCCTGTCAATCTCCTACAACGAATCTCTCTCCAAGGATGGTGCACCCCCCTTGCTGGAAACCCCCAACTGGTGCACCCTCTCTCTATCTGCACAAGTCACTGATGTGGAATCCTCTAGCAACTAAGTAGATCTAGAACTAGAATGGTGTGGGAGCATATTGCATCTCCGAGACCAAACTTGGGACAAGCTAGGTGGAATCTTTCACCACCAAATCGTCCTCTAGGGTTTGTTAAGTCAAAACCCTCAAAACCCCCAATGTTGGGCTCACTAGCTAAAAGCCAGAAATCCAAAGATAAAACATACATGAATAATAGAGTAGAGGCCCTTGCCTTCCTTTTATACTTTTTGGTTCACCTTGTCCCTCCAAAGTGACTTTCATTTTATTAATATTTAATTAATTAATTAAATCACTTTAATTAATTAATTAACCATTTTACCTCTAAAAAAGCTCCTTATCTCTCCTTGTGGATTCCCTTGCCATTGAAAGTCACTTCTAGAAATACCATCCTATAGTGTTTCTCTTCCCGATTCTAATGAACTATTACACTGAGAGGTTCCTCCAAGTAATGTGCCCAAAATGACCTCTTCAGTGATTTCAATTAACTTATAGCTCAAAATAGTCAAAATCATGGAAATCGTCAGAATGGAACGAAACCAAAGCCAACCTATGCAGAATGGCTCATAATGATGGAATATGATGATCAATGCAAGATGGACCCCACAATTCCTCTCAAATACCGTTGTACTCTCTATAACATCCATTTGGCTACTCTGGTCATCATAAATCTCTCCATTGTGATGATGTTCCAAAGTGGGGACATTACAAGGAGCACTAGTGTTTCTTGGAGCAGTCTTGAAGCTACACCCATGGCTTGATCCCCAAGGAGACATTGGCGTTATTGTTGGGAAATAAACCCTAAATTGTACTTGTTAAGGAGGAAGAAAAGAGGACACCTTGCACTCGACCAATCAGGGCTTGCCATTGGCAACTGTACCTTGTTGGAGTATCTTTGGTCTATCCCTGGTTTTCCTTGGTTTTCCCTACCTAGGTTTTTGGAGAGCTTGGAGTCTTCTACCAGCTTGTGATGAGATGAGAGTATGCACTTAAACTCCAACAAGTCTTATCTGTATGTATATGAGGTTCTCAGGGGTCCAAAATTGTCTTATTGCAGAATTGACTTTCAGCTAAGATTGTCTACAAGGTTTCTAGCAGTTCTTTGTCTTGTGGATTCGTCATGAGTTAATGCTGAAATTGTTAAGGATTTTAACATTTATATTGAAGGGACTAGGACAGATTTGCTACTGTAAACCTCCATTGATTGCGGTGATTTCGAATATGGTTTATGCATGAAAAGACTACCCTGAAGAGATGGAACTTATTGCCATATATTAGGTGTCTTCTCTCTTGCATTGCCTCATGTATTGGGGTT
Organism: Picea engelmannii; assembly: GCA_009831015.1. Taxonomy (NCBI): domain Eukaryota; kingdom Viridiplantae; phylum Streptophyta; class Pinopsida; order Pinales; family Pinaceae; genus Picea; species Picea engelmannii. Next base: position 70,854 of record ML840409.1, on the reverse strand, counting down.
GATGTGAACTGAAACAGTGTCTGTTGTTTGTTGCTGTGATTTATATTTCAGTTCAGCCCTAATGATGATAATTCACAATGATTAAATCTATGGAACCTTGAAGGAGGTGAAATTTCTGAACTTGCAAAAGAAATCTCAATTCATAAAATTTCTACATAGTATCGGAGCTTTCTTGCTGAAATCACTCTTTTGGAGGAGGAGTTGGTGTTTCAGTTGCGTTGTTCCTAGGATTCGTAGGTTAACCTCGTGCAAGATGCTTGGGTGTGAAACCCTAGGACGTTTGAATGAAGCATATGAGTCCTAGAAGGGCTTGTGCTACTTCATCATTGCTAACTATTGTTTTGAGGTGGATTTAGATCTTGCACAGATTTCCACCATTGCACTTAGAGAATGTGATAAGTTGGAAGGAGTTTCCAATTTCATCCCTTGTAAGCTTCGGCCATGAATGCCTACGGAGGAATCCATGATTTAGGAACATGTTGAGAAAGAGATTACAACACCTGCCGATGTGGAGTTCTTGGATGCTCATAACAAGGAGGTGGCCAAGGCAAAGAAAACCATTCATGATTCTATGAAGAATCCCTTCATAGCTCAAAGGTCAGACAAGACGACCAGCAAGGAGATGTCTCGAGCTTTGATTGGTTTGTTCTAATGTTTCTCGATAGTTTCTCGATTGTAGCACCTGTTGATGCGGAGTTGTTGGATGCTCATAAAAAGGAGGCGGCCAAGGCAAAGACAACCTTTCTTGATTCCGTGAAGAATCTCTTCGTTGCTCACAGGGCAAACAAGATAGCCAACAAGGAGATCTCTCAGGCTTTGATTGGTTTTTCAAAACAAGCCCTAGGCCATCCCCATGGGCCAAGACAGATAATATAGCGAGCTATATGGACGAGATCGCAGAGTTGAGAGATCAGTTGAGTGCCATTGGGACGGAGGTGGAAGATAGGGAGTTGGTGTTTGTTCCCTTGAATGGCTTTACCATCTTGGAGGCTTTTTCTTCAGGGCGTCCATGCTCGAGAGACATTGCCGACCTTCAACAGACTCTAGGATGAACTGGTGCAAGAAGAACTCGGGTCGCAGTCTCGTTCAATGTAGCAAGACGAAGTAGAAGAGATTGCTCTCACTGGGAGGACGAACAAGTGTAGCAAGAAAAGCTACAAGGAGAAGGAAGGCTAGGGGACAAGGAAGAAGGACTTGAGTAACGTGATGTGTTTGCGATTCTACAAGAAGCCCTAGAGTACGTAGAGAGACAGACAAATATGTTCTCCATCGACTGAAAGATCCAACATCTGATTACTTAATTAGGCTAGTCCTTTGGGGTTAATAAATAACATATCGAGACTATTCAAATGAATTATATACAGAGGCGAATGAAAAGAAAAGATTTTGAGAAAATAATAATACCTGGAATGGAGAATCTGCAATCCAAAGAGGGGAGAGAGAGAGATGAGATGCAACATCTTCCTTCATTCGCCTCTTCCTGGTCGAGATGATCTGTATCTAGATTTTGCTCATTCCAATATATATCACATGCCCCCTCTTCGGGACTCGACACAACACGACTTCACATACATACAATCACATATATATAAACACAACACATACGAACAAACACCAACACAAGAACAAACAATCAAGGGACATGGGAAGCGCTTCCACATTCACACAACATGACACAACACAAGAGTATAGAGGAGGGGGATGTGAATGAGCAAGGGCTTTCCAAAATGCATTCTCTTTCTTTCTAGTGCCGTGCTTTCTCCAATAACTAATTTTTCTCATGCTCTCCATTGTTCCTATTAAAAGATAAGCCAAATACATGAACATTGTATTTCAAAAAAGCTAAACATCATACATCTAAATCAAAGTGTAATTGTGTGCGCGTGTAACTCCAAATGAAATTTTCCTTTACTTCTTTCTTTCTCGTGTAATGCTTTCTCCAACAACCAATTTTTCTCCCGCTCTCCATTATTCCTATCAAAAGATCAGTGAAAAAAGATAATCATACATTTAAAATCAAAGTGTATATGTGTGCGCGTGTAATTCCAAATGAAATTTTGCTTTATCTCTTTCTTTGTCGCATCATGTTTTCTCCAACAACCAATTTTGCTCCGGCTCTCCATTGTTTCTATCGAAAGATCAATGAAACACATGACCATGACATTTCAAAAAAGTTGAACATCATACATCTAAAATCGAAGTGTATATGTGTGCACGTGTAACTCCAAATGAAATTTTCCTTTACATCTTTCTTTGTTGTGCCATGTTTTCTTCAACAACCAATTTTTTTCCGACTCTCCATTGTTCCTATCAAAAGATCAGTGAAACACATGACCATGGCATTTCAAAAAAGCTAAACATCATATATCTAAAATCAAAGTGTATATGTGTGCGCGTGTAACTCTAAATGAAATTTTCCCTTCTCTCTCTCTTTGTCGAGCCATGATTTCTCCACCAACCGATTTTTCTCTGACTCTGCATTGTTCCTATAAAAAGAACAGTGAAACACATGAACATGGCGTTTCAAAAGAGTTGCAATACATCAATCTAAAATCGAAGTGTGTGTATGTGTGGGTGCATGTAACTCCAATCAAACTTTTTCACTACTCGTGCATCAACATAAGCAATAAGCCTGATATGATAAATGATAAGGAACTTTTAATCTTCTATACCGCTACCTAAGTTATTTCCACTTAACCCTTCGTGCATTCCTTTATTTACATTGGAAGTCCTTCGTCTTGGGTTTAACTTCTTGCTTCTTCATAGGTAGGGAGGAATTTAACCGGATTGTAAGCCCTATAACAAAACACAAAAAATACAAAAGAAAGTCATGAACCTTGCATATTAAAATACATATACATCCTCGTGAATCTACTAATTACTCAGCTCTAACTCATGTTGTAACCAAAAGCTTTTGCAAATTGACAAAAAGAAAAATCAAAACCTACCAGAGACAACAATGACCTCAAACCCAATAGATAGAAAGAATTTATTAGTCTTCTAGAAGGAGAATATTCTAAAAGACCAACAACCAAGGGTGAAAGATACTCGCATTTTCCCAAGTGAAAACCCGCATGAATCCTTGTGTCTAGTTCAGGAGCTGTGCAAATAAAAGCACGCAAAGCAGAATTAGAACACTCTAAATACAGTGGCAATTTAAATGAAAATATATACATTGAAGAAAATCATAACAAGTGTTAGAAAATCATGATATAAGAGTAAGAAAACAAAATCATAGCCTGGTTAAAAATTTATTTCATGGTTGCAACTACATTAAAAGGCATTCGGCCATACACAGGTCACAACATGAGTTAACTATGTCTTGTGTATTCTGTTTGTGTGCGTATTGCAAGCTAATAGAAGTTAACATACACCTTGATTATAAATATGGTATGAGTGTTTTAGTTTTTCATGTTACTTCGGAAGTGTTTACACTATGTTTTAGGGTGTTTCATGAGATGTCAGGTTTATAGTGTATGGTAGACCCTTGGTGTTCCAAGATGGATTCGCACATTGGAGGTGGCTTACTCTTCGTTGCTAGACCCTGAACGGATGCTTACATGACATAATTCTTGTTGAGATTTGTTTACCTTGGAAAGTGGGCCTCTGTGTTTGTGAGTCTCTAAACACAAAGGGGGAGACTATTACCTTCATTACTTTACTTTATGATTCTAATTTCACTTTGACTTAAGAGATTTAAGTCAAAGTGAAATATGTCACTTATGTCAAAAGTGACTATTAATTCACTTTATGGGTGAATTGAAGGACATAAAAAGAAATAAGGAAACTAAGCCAAAGTGGGTTTTGAGTTGAGATTCTTTTTGGAAGATCTCAACCTCTGATTAGAAATGGGATGGGATGATCTCATCCATCCATTTCTAGGTTTCCTTATGATTTCTATAAAGAGGGTGCAAAGGGCATTTGGAGGTAAATTCACTTGTATGCTCACCAAGAGAGTTTGGAGAAGGGCAAGAGGATGGGAATGGAAGCATTGAGAGAGGAGAGCTTGGGCGTCTCCATTCATGGAGGGCTCATGGAGGCTTAGGGGCCGTATTATTTGTGGTGATCACACTTGCTTGGAGGGGGGTGCATGGCTAGCAGGGAGCATCAATACTTGGAGGTAGTCAGATCTGATTGTTTCAGTGGAGAGGCAACACACAAGAGCAGATTTCTGTGGTGGGGTTTCTTCATGGGGTCAAAGAGGAAGGAGGGCACTTCACTTATGTGGACATAGCAACAAAGGGAGAGGGTGTGCTAAGCTTGGGTGCATATCTCATTGGATCCTTTGTCAAGGCTAAAGAGGAGCTTGCTATGTATACAGGTTCCTTTGTATTGTATTACTTGTTGTATCTCATGCTTTAGATCATCATTATATATACTTTCATCCCAAACTGGTTTTCATGTTGACCAAAAATACTTGTGTTCATTTCATGCATGCTTAGAGTTTAGATCATCTTGTTAGAGTTGTAAAGATCATGAGGAGTGTTATCTGTTCTGAGTATATTGCATGTGCTAACATTGGGGTATGTAAACACTTGCAAGGGCACCTCAAAAGGACATTTAACCACCAAAATTATCAGCAAAATGTTACCAAACACTTTGCTGTCCTAAAAAGACAGCAAAAGACAGTTTTGAGATTGTGAGCTTAAAGCCAAAATAAAGGTCAAGGACATACATGTTTTGGCAGCATGATAGTACCTCAGAATTTCTACACTTCCTTGGAGAGTTGGATACCTATGGACCCTGGTGACTTCTTCATTTAGTAGACATGTGAAGGGAGGTTGCTTGCTTGGAGGGCGACTACATTGGACGAGGAGTGTTAGGCATTCTGGAGGAGGGAGTTGAGCCCTAGAGATGACAATGTCTTGCTTGCATGGAGCCTTCCACTTGACTTGAGGATGCTTGGGTTGAGCAAGAGAACATGTAATTTTGGTGCTCCCTGAGGAGGCACATGACCTTGGAGATGCATCTGAGCTTCGAACCCTTGAGGGTAGCTCTCATGCCTTGGACCCTTGCTCATTTATTGACATCACCTTGGAGCTTCACACATGTCACTTGTAGAGGCAGCGCTTCACCCATGTGGGGCTACTTGTATCTTGCAGGTCACTTGTATTGGATGAGGTCCACTAGTCATTGATGACCCCTATTCACCTCTCACATAAATACAGGAAGGAGAAACTCATTTATCGTCATCATTGTAGTCTTTTCTTTGTACTTCTCTTATAAGAGGAAGGTGCCAGCATTCTCGAGGAAACCGAAGGAGAAGTCATGAAGAGAGTAGAAAATGTTTTTGTTGGGAGCTTGTTCTTGTGAGATACCAGGGTTTCATCTTGGGAGTAAGATGTCGAGGATGACAATCCCATAATCGATTATGCGCTTTTTCTTGTTCTTCTTTACACTTGGGTCGATACCTGTTTTTCCTTGGTTTTCCCTACCTAGGGTTTTGGAGAGCTTGGAGTCTTCTACTAGCTTGTGATGAGATGAGAGTATGCACTTAAACTCCATCTAGTCTTATCTGGATGTATATGAGGTTCTCAGGGGTCCAAAATTGTCTTATTGTAGATTTGATTTTCAGCTAAGATTGTCTACAAGGTTTCTAGCAATTCTTTGTGTTGTGGATTCGTCATGAGTTAATGCTGAAATTGTTAGGGATTTTAATATTTATATTGAAGGGACTAGGACAGATTTTCTACTGTAAACCTCCATTGATTGTGGTGATTTCAGATCTGGTTTATGCATGAAAATATTGCCCTGAAGGAATGGAACTTGTTGCCATATATTAGGTGTCTTCTCTCTTGCATTGCCTAGTGTATTGGGGTTGATGTGAAGTGAAACGATGTCTGTTGTTTGTTGTTGTAATTTATATTTTAGTTCAGCCCTAACGATGATATTTCGCAGTGATTAAATCTGTGGAACCTCGAAGCAGGTGAAATTTCTTAACTTGCAAAAGAAATCTCAATTCATGAAATTTCTACGTAGTATCGGAGCTTTCTTGTTGAAATCACTCTTTTGGTGAAGGAGGAGTTGGTGTTTCAGTTGAGTTGTTCCCGAGATTTGTAGGTTCACCTCGTGCAGGTTGCTTGGGTGTGAAACCCTAGGACATTTGAATAAAGCGTATGAGCCCTAGAAGGGCTTGTGCTACTTCATTATTTCCAACTATTGTTTTGAGGTGGATTTAGATATTGCACATATGTCCACCATTGCACTTAGAGAATGTGATAAGTTGGAAGGAGTTTCCAATTTCATCCCTCGGAAGCTTCAGCCACGGATGCCTATGGAGGAAACCATGATTTAGGAACACATTGAGAAAGAGATTACATCACCTGCCGATGCGAAGTTCTTGGATGCTCATAACAAGGAGGTGGCCAAGGCAAAGACAACCATTCTTGATTCTACGAAGGATCCCTTCATAGCTCACAGAGCAGACAAGACGACCAGCAAGGAGATGTCTTGAGATTTGATTGGTTTATTATAATGTTTCTCGATAGTTTCTCGATTGCAGCACATGTTGATGCGGAGTCGTTGGATGCTCATAACAAGGAGGTGGCCAAGGCAAATGCAACCATTCTTGATTCCGTGAAGAATCTCTTCGTAGCTCACAGGGAAGACAAGACGACCAACAAGGAGATGTCTTGGGCTTTGATTGGTTTTTCAAAACAAGCCCTGGGCCATCCCAATGTGCTAAGACAGATAATTTGGCGAGCTATATGGACAGGATCGCAGAGTTGAGAGACCAGTTGAGTGCCATTGGGATGGAGGTGGAAGATAGGGAGTTGGTGTTTGTTCCCTTGAATGGCTTTACCATCTTGGAGGCTTTTTTTTTAGGGCGTCCATTCTCGAGAGACATTGCCGACCTTCAAGAGGCTCTAGGATGACCTGGTGTAGGAAGAAATCGGGTCGCAGTCCCGTTCAATGCAGCAAGAGGAAGTAGAAGATATTTCTCTCATTGGGAGGACAAACAATTGTAGCAAGAAAGACTACAAGGAGAAGGAAGGCTAGGGGACAAGGAAGAAGGACTTGAGTAAGGTGACATGTTTCTCTACAAGAAGACCTAGAGTACATAGAGAGATAGACAAATCTGATCTCCATCGATGGAAAGATCCAACATCTGATTACTTAATTAGGCTAGTCCTTTGGGGTTTGTTATCGCTCAGTTTGTAGTTTAGGTCATAGACTAGAGGATAAGGGTCAAACTGGCATAACAGGGACCTACCCCTCCCAATGTCACCACAATGGGGAGGTCCTTTCTATTTAGGGTGGCTAAGCCCAAGGGAGACGTCCCTGGCAATCTGGGGTTTGAAAGGAAAAGGCTCAAAGGACTAAGGCTAGTTTCCCCTTCACAAATTACCGCCCAGAAGATAGTCAAGTAAAGAATAACCACAGAAAAGGCACCTGCTTGCGAGACAAGACAACAGTGAAACTAGTACATGCAATAATGGTTAATACTTCATAAATCAATGACTATCAAAATTTAATGTATATGATCATATATAGTAGTAAATATTGACACTGGCAATATACCATTACATGTCAATAAACACTAGAATAATATAGCATATAATAAAAATGATCAATCCTTGAATTAAATCAATGCATTAAATGTCATTAGTTGCTCATATACAATATATTGTTGCGTCAATATCCTAGGGATGACGTCATCTTCCTTTAGGGTTAGTATGATTTTGTTTAATAAGCAATATAACAGACAAAGAAGGTTAACGTTTTGCTAATTAGCCAATGGAAATCATCAATTTATCAATGTCTATCACAAGATGACCAAGCCAACAGTATTTTCTATCAACAGAAGCTCAATAAAGGCATAACATCATCATTTATTGCTGAGTTAGAGGGTTTGTTGCGTCAGGTATGACGTCAGCCCTAGTTAGTGGCATTAGGGTTAGTTAGGGTTTCAAAATTTGAAAGTTTGAAAGATGAATTTACACAACAAGCTCAACGTTGCAAAGAATACCAGTGCCTTAGGGTAATATGGAGTCAAAAGTGAGGGAAAAATCTCAGGAGGATTAAAATTTAAAGACTAGAAGGTTAAGTTCTATGGCGTTGCAATGTCAGGGCCCTAGAATCAAAACCCTAAGGGAAGAAGGCTCATTCTGGTGTTGCTTAAGCAAGGCCTCATGCTCCTTCCTCTTTCTCTAAATACTCTTGGCAAAACGGCTAGCTTTAAAGTACAAGTCTAAGGGAGAAAAGTGTTGCAGGAGAAAGGCTCTTCAAACCCTAGAAGGTTAAAACCCTAGGTGTAGAATTAACTAGGCCTAGGACGTCTCCTCTATTCAACCTCTACTTTAATGCTAACCCAGAAAAAGAGAGATAAGTGTAGCAACGGCTAGGCTATATCTTCCTTTATCAATGGCTAAAACAAGTTTCTCAAGCATGGGGACATATAGCAAGGACCTACTAGTGTGCTTGCTACCTAGGGTTTCAAGATTTAGCAATATAATAGCAATGATATAGCAAATGTAAGAAATTAAACCTACAACCATTCATTTAAGAAGTTTTGCATGAAAAATTTACTTACAAATCATGAAGAATGCTTAATCAAACCCTAGTTGTAAACCTTCCATGAGAGAAACACCATAAATGCCAAGAAGAATCCTCCAATAAGAGTTGTGCCTCACTTCCAAGACCAAAGATACCAAGCAAAAGACTAAAAGTTGATCTCTCACAAGAGAGTGAGTTATGTTATGTCCAAAATGAGGAAAAACGTCCTCTATTTATACCAATCCATGACCTTTGAATTAAAATTTAGGTCATTAAAACAACCGACAAGGCTGACTATAAAATTTACATTGTTTTTACATTAATTGCTAGAAAAATGTCATAATATGAGCAAAAAGAGGGACGTCCATCTCTTCTGAGGGAGACGTTGGCCCTTTTTGGGCATATCCAACATCCAGAGGCCGGACATTGGCCCTTCTAGGGCTCCTCCAAGCTGCCACACATGCCAAACAACCTCATCACACTGCCACATGCTCAGAATAACGTCCTGCTTTCTTAGGTGACGTCCTGTCCATCAAGGCAAACATTCCATTTGCAATGGATGATTCCCCCTAGGCCGGGCTCTGCCAAAGTGTCCTGGTGGAACGTCCTTCTATCTTCTTGTGCAAAGGCTCATCATAACGTTGTCCTGTCTCTGCCATCCCAGCAACCATGTGATGGTCTCTTTAGCCCCATGGAGGTCCGAGCTAATCATATCCCCATGTGTACCGGTCCACTGGTACCTGTCTATCGGGTATGGTCCTGCACATCAAAACTTCGCCCTCCATGGTCTCATCAGTCCTCGGGATCATAGCAATGTCAATCATATTTCATCATTAAATTTATCAAATATATGCATAAAACCCCTAGCATATCCTTTAAGAGCTCAAAGACATTACACTGATCTACTATACAAAGTTGAAGAAACAAACAGAATAACCTATTGGGCCAGTATCCATAAGGAAAGGAAAGTTTCCACAGAAGATCATTCAAGCCATGTTCATGAAGTGATATGGTCTAGGGATGTCCAGTCATAGTGAAGACTAGGGGTAGGTGTTGTCTGTGGGTGCCTTTGTAGGAGGTGAGTTGTACTCGTCGTAGATGCACTTTTTCCAAGCCCCTTTATTGCCTTTATTCTTTATTTATTATTTTTTCTTCCTTTTTTCTTCAAGGTCTGACCAGAGGACACTGCCTTGGCGTGATGACCAGAGCTGACAGTGTTACCCACTGGTATTTTCGCAGAAATGATAAGGCTGGCTCGTGATGAGACCCCCTTTCCCTTGGCCATGAAACCAAAGATAATTGCCCTGGCGTGGTGACCATATAATGGCAATGTCATACTGCTAGATACCTATGAACATAATGGGCCGGCTCGTGATGAGACCTCCCATCCTCTTGGTTAGGTCTTGTTTTTTGTTATTTTCTTCGGGTCCCTTTTGTTTCTTATCGAGAGGCCTTTTATTTCCTTCTCGGGGATCCCTGGGCGAAGCATCTCTAGGTTTTATTTCCTATGGCTTTTATCTTTTACCAGCTACTTTTACCCCCTAGGCCTTTAGCCCCTTCTTCCCACAGGACAAAGTGTAACCCTCAAAGGTCATCCTAATGGACGGACTAGGGGAATGGGATGGATGTATGGGAGATAAGATGTAAAGTGATAGAATGGTGGGAGCGAACGATTGCTCTGCAAATCCCCCCTGGTGGCTAACCAAAACCCATGGATATCAGCTTGCTAGGGCACCCTGTTAATCCCTCCAACAATGTTCAAGTGGATTAGTGTAAGATCCAAGCAGTTGTCAGAAATATAAGGAACCTGATGCATATATAAGAAAGTTATAACGATCAAACATGACACATACCATGATACCTTGGACCAATTACCTCATGGAGCAAGAGTCTTCTCTGATGCAAGTCCAAGTCGATGGTGATGGAAGCTGTTGCTGCTAACAGGACAAGTCTGGCGAAGAAGAAGAAGGATGGGCCCTCCAGGGCCATGCTCAGGTCAATCCTGCTCTCGGTACTCCATGTCTAGGACCTGTGGGCCTCGAGACATGATCTCCTAGTTATCCCTAGAAAACGGGGATAACAGGGTTAATAAATAACATATTGAGACTATTTATATGAATTATATACACAGGAGAATGAAAAGAAAAGTTTTTGACAAAATAATAATACCTGGAATGGAGAATCTGCAATGCAAAGAGGGGAGAGAGAGAGAGATCAGATGCAACATCTTCCTTCCTTCGCCTCTTCAGGTCGAAATGATCCGTATCTAGATTTTTCTCATTCCAATATATATCACATGCCCCCTCCTCGGGACTCGACACAACACGACTTCACATAAATACAATCACATATATACAAACACAACACATACGAACAAACACCAACACAAGAACAAACAATCATGAGACATTGGAAGCGCTTCCACATTCACACAACATGACACAACACATGAGTATAGAGGAGGGGGATGTGAATGAGCAAGAGCTTTCCAAAATGAAATCCCTTTCTTTCTTGTGCCGTGATTTCTCCAACAACTATTTTTTCTTGCTCTTTCCATTGTTCTTGTTAAGAGATAAGCTATCACATGAACATGGTATTTCGAAAAAGCTAAACATCGTACACCTAAAATCAAAGTGTATATGTGTGTGTGTGTAAATCCAAATGAAATTTTCCTTTACCTCTTTCTTTGTCGCATCGTTCTTTCTCCAACAACCAATTTTGCTATCGCTCTCTATTGTTCTTATCAAAAGATCAGTGAAAAAAGATAAACATCATACATCTAAAATCAAAGTGTATATGTGTGCGCGTGTAACTCCAAATGAAATTTTCCTTTACCTCTTTCTTTGTCGCGTCATGCTTTCTCAAACAACCAATTTTTCTCCGGCTTTGCATTGTTCCTATCAAAAGATCAGTGAAACACATAACCATGGCATTTCAAAAAAGCTGAACATCATACATCTAAAATCAAAGCGTATATGTGTGGGCGTGTAACTCCAAATGAAATTTTCCTTTACGTCTTTCTTTATCGTGTCATTCTTTATCCAACAACCAATTTTGCTCCGACTCTCCATTGTTCCTATCAAAATATTAGTGAAACACATGACCATGGCATTTCAAAAAAGATGAACTTCATACATCTAAAATCAAAGTGTATATGTGTGCGCGTGTAACTCCAAATGAAATTTTCCCTTCCCTCTTTCTTTGTTGTGCCATGCTTTCTCCAACAACCGATTTTTGCTTTGACTCTCCATTGTTCCTATAAAAAGTAAAATGAAACACATGAACATGGAAATTCAAAAGAGTTGCACTAGATCAATCTAAAATCGAAGTGTGTGTGTGTCTGTGTGTGCGTGCGTGTAACTCCAATCAAACTTTTCCACTACTCGTGCATCAACATAAGCAATAAGCCCGATATGATAAATGATAAGGAACTTTTAATCTTCTATACCCCTACCTAATTTATTTCCACTTAACCCTTCGTTCATTCCTTTCTTTACCTTGGAAGTCCTTCGTCTTGGGTTTGACATCTTGCTTCTTCGTAGGTAGGGATAAATTTATCCAGATTGTAAGCCCTGTAACAAAACACAAAAAATACAAAAGAATGTCTTGAACCTTGCGTATTAAAATACATCTACAACCTCGTGAATCTACTAATTACTCTGCTCTAATTCATGTTGTAACCAAAAGCTTTAAATTGACAAAAAGAAAAATCAAAACCTACCAGAGACAACAATGACCTCAAACCCAATAGATAGATAGAATTTATTACTCTTCTAGAAGGAGAATATTCTAAAAGACCAACAAGCAAGGGTGAACCATACTCTCATTTTCCTAGGTGAAGACGCACAAGAATCCTCATGGCTAGTTTAGGTGTTGTGCAAATAAAAGCACGCAAAGCAGAATCAGAACACTCTAAATACAATGGAAATTTAAATGAAAATATATACATTGAAGAAAATCATAACAAGTGTTAGAAAATCATGATATAAGAGTAAGAAAACAAAATCATAGCTTAGTTAAAAATTTATTTCATGGTTGCAACTACATTAAAAAGCATCCGGCCATACACAGGTCACAACATGAGATAACTATGTCTTGTGTGTTGTGTTTGTGTGCTTATTGCAAGCCAATAGAAGTTAACATACACCTTGATTATAAATATGGTATGAGCGTTTTAGTTGTTCAAGTTACTTCGGAAGTGTTGACACTATGTTTGGGGGTGTTTCATGAGATGTCAGGTTTATAGTGTATGGTAGACCCTTGGTGTTCCAAGATGGATTCGCACATTGGAGGTGGCTTACTCTTGGTTGCTAGACCCTGAACAGATGCTTACATGACATTCTTCCTATTGAGATTTGGGTACCTTGGAAAGTGGTCCCCCTGTGTTTGTGAGTCTCTAAACACAGAGGGTGAGACTATTACCCTCAGTACTTTAATTTATGATTATAATTTCACTTTGCCTTAAGAGATTTAAGTCAAAAGTGAAATATGTCACTTATGTCAAAAGTGACTATTAATTCACTTTATGGGTGAATTGAGGGACATAAAAAGAAATAAGGAAACTAAGCCAAAGTGGGTTTTGAGTTGAGATTCTTTTTGGAAGATCTCAACCTTTGATTAGAAAAGGAATTGGATGATCTCATCCATCTATTTCTAGGTTTCCTTATGATTTCTATAAAGAGGGAAATGCAAATTCACTTGTATGCTCACCAAGAGAGTTTGGAGAAGGGAAAGAGGATGGGAATGGAAGCATTGGAAGAGGAGAGCTTGGGCGTCTCCATTCATGGAGGGCTCATGGAGGCTTAGGCCCCATATTATTTGTGGTGATCACACTTTCTTGTAGGAGGGCGCACCATAGGAGGGGGGCGCACGGCTACCAGGGAGCATCAATACTTGGAGGAAGTCAAATCTGATTGTTTCAGTGGAGAGGCAACACACAAGAGCAGATTTCTGTGGTGGGGTTTCTTCATTGCGTCAAAGAGAAAGGAGGGCGCTTCACTTCAGTGGATGAAGAAACAAAGGGAGAGGGTGCACTAAGCTTGGGCACATATCTCATTGGATCCTTTGGCAAGGCTCAAGAGGAGCTTGCTATGTATACAGGTTCCTTTGTATTGTATTACTTGTTGTATCTCATTTTTTAGATCATCATTATATATACTTCATCCCAAACTGGTTTTCATGTTGACCAAAAATACTTATGTTCATTTCATTCATGCTTAGAGTTTAGATCAGCTTGTTAGAGTTGTAAAGATCATGAGGAGTGTTATCTATTTTCAGTATATTTCATGCGCTAACATAAGGGTATGAAAACACTTGCAAGGGCACCTCAAAAGGACATTTAACCACCAAAATTATCAGCAAAAAGTTGCTAAACAGTTTGTTGTCCTCAAAAGACAGTTTTGAGATTGTGAACTTAAATCTAAAATAAAGGTCAAGGAAAGCCTGTTTTGGCAGCATGATAATACCTGAGAATTTCTACACTTCCTTGGAGCGTTGGATACCTATGGACCTGGTGACTTCTTCATTTAGTAGACACTTGAAGGGAGGTTGCTTGCTTGGAGGAAGACTGCATTGGACGAGGAGTGTTAGGCATTCTGGAGGAGGGAGTTGAGCGCTAGAGACGGCAATGTCTTGCTTGTATGGAGTCTTAGACTTGACTTGAGGATGCTTGTGTTGAGCAAGAGAACATGTAGGTGTGGTGCTCCCTGAGGAGGCACATGACCTTGTAGATGCATCCAATCTTCGGACCGTTGGGGATAACACTCATGCCTTGGACCCTTGCTCGTTTATTGACATCACCTTGGAGCTTCACACGTGTCACTTGTAGAGGGAGCGCTTCACTCATGTGGAGCTACTTGTGTCTTGTAGGTCGCTTGTATTGGATGAGGTCCACTAGTCATTAATGACCTCGATTCACCTCTGACATAAATAGAGGAAGGAGAGACTCATTTATTGTCATCATTGTACTCTTTTCTTTGTACTTCTCTTATCGAAGGAAGGTGCCATCATTCTCGAGGAAACCGAAGGAGAAGTCATGAAGAGAGAAGAAAACATTTTTGTTGGGAGCTTGTTGTTGTGAGATATCAGGGTTTGATCTTGGGAGCAAGATGTTGAGGATGATGATCCCACAATCGATTATGTGCTTTTTCTTGTTCTTCTTTACACTTGGGTTAGAGATGTAAGAGGAGGACCTCTAGTGTTTCTTGGAGAAGTCTTGAAGCTACACCTGTGGCTTGATCCCGAATGGGGCATTGGAGTTATTGTTGGGTGATAAACCCTAAATTGTACTTGTTAAGGAGGAACAAAGGAGGAGACACCTTTCACCTGGCCAAGAAGGGCTTGCCAATGGGGATTGTACCTTGTTGGAGAATATTTCGTCGATCTTGGGTTTTCCTTGGTTTTGCCTAACTAGGGTTTTGGAGAGCTTGGAGTCTTCTAATAACTTGTGATGAGATGAGAGTATGCACTTGAAATCCATATAGTCTTACCTGTATGTATACGAGGCTCTCAGGGGTCCAAAACTGTCTTACTGCAAAATTGATTTTCAGCTAAGATTGTCTACAAGGTTTCTAGCAGTTATATGTCTTGCGGATTCGTCATGAGTTAATGCTAAAATTGTTAGGGATTTTAATATTTATATTGAAGGGACTAGGACAGATTTGCTACTGTAAACCTCCATTGATTGCGTTGATTTCATATATGGTTTATGCATGAACAGATTGCCCTGAAGGGATGGAACTTGTTGCCATATATTAGGTGTCTCCTCTCTTGCATTGCCTAGTGTATTGGGGTTGATGTGAAGTGAAGCGATGTCTGTTGTTTGTTTCTGTAATTTATATTTCAGTTCAACCCTAACGATGATAATTCACAATGATTAAATCTGTGGAACCTCGAAGGAGGTGAAATTTATGAACTTGCAAAAGAAATCTCAATTCATGAAATTTCTACATAGTATCGGAGCTTTCTTGCTGAAATCACTCTTTTGGTGAAGGAGGAGTTGGTGTTTCAGTTGCGTTGTTCCTGGGATTCGTAGGTTAACCTCGTGCAGGTTTCTTGGGTGTGAAACCCTAGGACGTTTGAATGAAGCGTATGAGCCCTAGAAGGGCTTGTGCTACTTCATTATTGCTAACTATTGTTTTGAGGTGGATTTAGATCTTGCACAGATGTCCACTATTGCACTTAGAGAAAGTGATAAGTTGGAAGGAGTTTCCAATTTCATCCCTCGGAAGCTTCGGCCATGGATGCCTACGGAGGAAGCCACGATTTAGGAACACATTGAGAAAGAGATTACAACACCTACCGATGTGGAGTTCTTGAATGCTCATAACAAGACGACCAACAAGGAGATGTCTCGAGCTTTGATTGGTTTGTTCTAATGTTTATCGATAGTATCTCGATTGCAGCACCTGTTGATGCAGAGTTGTTCGATGCTCATAACAAGGAGGTGGCCAAGGCAAAGACAACCTTTCTTGATTCCGTGAAGAATCTCTTCATAGCTCACAGGGCAGATAAGACGACCAACAAGGAGATGTCTCAGGCTTTGATTGGTTTTCAAAATAATCCCTGGGCCATCTCCATGTGCCAAGACAAATAATGTGGCGAGCTATATGGACGAGATCACATAGTTGAGAGACCAGTTGAGTTCCATTGGGATAGAGGTGGAAGATAGGGAGTAGGTGTTTGTTCCCTTGAATGGATTTACCATCTTGGAGGATTTTTGTTTAGGGTGTCCATGCTCGAGGACATTGTCGACCTTCAATTGGCTCTAGGATGACCTGGTGTAGGAAGAACTCGGGTCGCAGTCCTGTTCAATGCAGCAAGAGAAAGTAGAAGAGATTGCTCTCACTGGGAATATGAACAAGTGTAGCAAGAAAATCTACAAGGAGAAGCAAGGCTATGGGACAAGGAAGAAGGACTTGAGTAAGGTGATGTGTTTGCGATGCTACAAGAAGTCCTAGAGTACGTGGAGAGATAGAAAAATTTGATCTCCATCGACAGAAAGATCCAACATTTGGTTACTTAATTAGGCTAGTCCTTTGGGGTTAATAAATAACATATCGAGACTATTCAAGTGAATTATATACAGAGGCGAATGAAAAGAAAATCTTTCGAGAAAAGAACAATACCTGGAATGGAGAATCTACAATCAAAAGAGGGGAGAGAGAGAGATGAGATGTAGCATCTTCCTTCCTTCGCATCTTCCTAGTCGAGATGATCCGGATCTAGATTTTTCTCATTCCAATATATATCACATGCCCCCTCCTCGGGACTCGACACAACACGACTTCACATACATACAATCACATATATACAGACACAACACATACAAACAAACACCAACACAAGAACAAACAATCACAGGACATGGGAAGCACTTCCACATTCACACAACATGACACAACACAAGAGTATAGAGGAGGGGGATGTGAATGAGCAAGAGCTTTCAAAAATGCATTCATTTTCTTTCTAGTGCTCTACTTTCTCAAACAACTAATTTTGCTCGTGCTTTCCATTGTTCCTGTTAAGAGATAAACCAAACACATGAACATGGTATTTCAAAAAATCTAAACATCATACATCTAAAATCAAAGTGTAAATGTGTGCGCATGTAACTCCAAAAGAAATTTTCCTTTACCTCTTTCTTTGTCGCATAATGCTTTCTCCAACAACCAATTTTTCTCCCGCTCTTCATTATTCCTATCAAAAGATCAATGAAAAAAGATAAACATCATACATCTAAAATCAAAGTGTATATGTGTGAGCGTGTAACTCCAAATGAAATTTTCCTTTAGCTCTTTCTTTGTCGCGTCATGCTTTCTCCAACAACCAATTTTGCTCCGGCTCTCCATTGTTCCTATCAAAAGATCAGTGAAACACATGACCATGGCATTTCAAAAAAGTAGAACATCATACATCTAAAATCAAAGTGTATATGTGTGCATGTGTAACTCCAAATGAAATTTTCCTTTACCTCTTTCTTTGTCGCGCCATGCTTTCTTCAACAACCAATTTTGCTCTGACTCCCCATTGTTCCTATCAAAAGATCAGTGAAACACATGACCATGGCATTTCAAAAAAGCTGAACATTATACATCTAAAATCAAAGTGTATATGTGTGCGCGTGTAACTCCAAATGAAATTTTCCCTTCTCTCTTTATTTGTCGCCCCATGCTTTCTGCAACAACCGATTTTGCTCTGACTCTCCATTGTTCCTATAAAAAGAACAGTGAAACACATGAACATGGCATTTCAAAAGTGTTGCACTACATCAATCTAAAATCGAAGTGTGTGTGTGTGTGTGCATGTAACTCCAATCAAACGTTTCCACTACTCATGCATCAACATAAGGAATAAGCCTGATATGATAAATGATAAGGAACTTTTAGTCTTCTATACCCTTACCTAAGTTATTTCCACTTAACCCTTCGTGCATTCCTTTCTTTACCTTGGAAGTCCTTCGTCTCGGGTTTAACTTCTTGCTTCTTCATAGGTAGGTATGAATTTATCCGGACTGTAAGCCCTGTAACAAAACACAAAAAATACAAAAGAAAGTCATGAACCTTGCATATTAAAATACATATACATCCTCATGAATCTACTAATTACTCTGCTCTAATTCATGTTGTAACCAAAATCTTTTGCAAATTGACAAAAAGAAAAATCAAAACCTACCAGAGACAACAACGACCTCAAACCCAATAGATAGATAGAATTTATTACCCTTCTAGAAGGATAATATTCGAAAAGACCAACAAGCAAGGGTGAAACATACTCTCATTTTCCAAGGTGAAAACCTGCAAGAGTCCTCGTGGCTAGTTTAGGAGCTGTGCAAATATAGGCACTCAAAGTAGAATTAGAACACTCTAAATACAGTGGAAATTTAAATGAAAATATATACATTGAAGAAAATCACAACAAGTCTTAGAAAATCATGATATAAGAGTAAGAAAACAAAATCATAGCTTCGTTAAAAATTTGTTTCATGGTTTCAACTACATTAAAAGGCATTCGGCCATACACAGGTCACAACATGAGATAACTATGTCTCGTGTATTGTGTTTGTGTGCATATTGCAAGCTAATAGAAGTTAACATACACCTTGATTATAAATATGGTATGAGTGTTTTAACTCTTCAGGTTACTTCGGAAGTGTTTACACTATGTTTGGGGGTGTTTCATGAGATGTCGGGTTTATAGTGTATGGTAGACCCTTGGTGTTCCAAGATGGATTCGCACATTGGAGGTGGCTTACTCTTGGTTTCTAGACCCTGAACAGATGCTTACATGACATTCTTCCTGTTAAGATTTGTTTACCTTGGAAAGTGGTCCCTTCTATTTGTGAGTCTCTAAACACAAGGGGGGAGACTATTACCCTCATTACTTTACTTTATGATTCTAATTTCACTTTGACTTAAGAGATTTAAGTCAAAGTGAAATATGTCACTTATGTCAAAAGTGACTATTAATTCACTTTATGGGTGAATTGAGGGACATAAAAAGAAATAAGGAAACTAAGCCAAAGTGGGTTTTGAGTTGAGATTCTTTTTGGAAGATCTCAACCTTTGATTAGAAATGGGATGGGATGATCTCATCCATCCATTTCTAGGTTTCCTTATGTTTTCTATAAAGAGGGCGCCAAGGGCATTTGGAGGCAAATTCACTTGTATTCCCACCAAGAGAGTTTGGAGAAGGGAAAGAGGATGGGAATGGAAGAATTGGGAGAGGAGAGGAAAGCTTCATCGTCTCCATTTATGGAGGGCTCATGGAGGCTTAGGGGTCGTATTATTTGTGGTGATCACACTTGCTTGCAGGGGGGCGCATAGCTAGCAGGGAGCATCAATACTTGGAGGAAGTCGGATCTGATTGTTTCAGTGGAGAGGCAACACACAAGAGAAGATTTCTGTGGTGGGGTTTCTTCATTGGGTCAAAGAGGAAGGAGGGCACTTCACCTCAGTGGACAAAGCAACAAAGGGAGAGGGCGCATTAAGCTTGGGCGCATATCTGATTAGATCCTTTGGAAAGGCTCAAGAGGAGAATGTTATGTGTACAGGTTCCTTTGTATTGTATTACTTGTTGTATCTCATGCTTTAGATCATCATTATATATACTTTCATCCCAAACTGGTTTTCATCTTGACCAAAAATACTTGTGTTCATTTCATGCATGCTTCGAGTGTAGATCATCTTGTTAGAGTTGTAAAGATCATGAGGAGTGTTATCTGTTTTGAGTATATTGCATGTGCTAACATTGGGGTATGAAAACACTTGCAAGGGTACCTAAAAAGGACATTTAACCACCAAACTTATCAGCAAAAAGTTACTAAACAGTTTGTTATCGTAAAAAGACAGCAAAAGATAGTTTTGAGATTGTGAACTTAAAGCCAAAATAAAGGTCAAGGACATACCTGTTTTGGCAGCATGATAGTACCTCAGAATTTTTACACTTCCTTGGTGCGTTGGATACTTATGGACCCTGGTGACTTCTTCATTTAGTAGACACGTGAAGGGAGTTTGATTACTTGGAGGGTGACTGCATTGGACGAGGAGTGTTAGGCATTTTGGAGGAGGGAGTTGAGCCCTAGAGACGGTAATGTCTTGCTTGCATGGAGCCTTACACTTGACTTGAGGATGCTTGGGTTGAGCAAGAGAACATGTAATTGTGGTGCTCCCTAAGGAGGCACATGACCTTGGAGATGCATTCGAGCTTCAGACCCTTGGGGGTAGCACTCATGCCTTGGACCCTTGCTCATTTATTGACATCACCTTGGAGCTTCACACGTGTCACTTGTAAAGGAAACGCTTCACTTGTGTGGAGCTACTTGTATCTTGCAGGTCGCTTGTATTGGACGAGGTCCACTAGTCATTAATGACCTCGATTCACCTCTCACATAAATAGAGGAAGGAGAGACTCATTTATCGTCATCATTGTACTATTTTCTTTGTACTTCTCTTATAGGAGGAAGGTGCAAGGATTCTCTAGGAAACCGAAGGAGAAGTCATGAAGAGAGAAGAAAACGTTTTTGTTGGGAGCTTGTTCTTGTGAGATACCAAGGTTTGATCTTGGGAGCAAGAGGTCAAGGATGACGATCCCATAATCAATTAGGCGTTTTTTCTTGTTCTTCTTTACACTTGGGTTAGAGATGTAAGAGGAGGAGAACTAGTGTTTCTTGGAGCAGTCTTGAAGCTACACCCGTGGCTTGATCCCCAAGGAGGCATTGGAGTTATTGTTGGGCGATAAACCCTAAATTGTACTTGTTAAGGAGGAACAAAAGAGGACACACCTTGCAGCTGGCCAATCAGGGCTTGCAATTCACTACTGTACCTTGTTGGAGTATCTTTGGTCTATCCCTAATTTTCCTTGGTTTTCCCTACCTAGGGTTTTGGAGAGCTTGGAGTCTTCTACCAGCTTGTGATGAGACGAGAGTATGCACTTAAAATCCATCTAGTCTTATCTAGATGTATATGAGGTTCTTAGGGGTCCAAAATTGTCTTATTGCGGATTTGATTTTCAGCTAAGATTGTCTACAAGGTTTCTAGCAGTTCTTTGTCTTGTGGATTCATCATGAGTTAATGCTGAAATTGTTAAGGATTTTAACATTTATATTGAAGGGACTAGGACATATTTTCTACTGTAAACCTCCATTGATTGCGGTGATTTCAGATATGGTTTATCCATGAAAAGACTACCCTGAAGGGATGGAACTTATTGCCATATATTAGGTGTCTTCTCTCTTGCATTGCCTCATGTATTGGGGTTGATGTGAAGTGAAACAATGTCTGTTGTTTCTTGTTGTAATTTATATTTCAGTTCAGCCCTAACGATGATAATTCGTAGTGATTAAATCTGTGGAACCTCGAAGGAGGTGAAATTTCTAAACTTGCAAAAGAAATCTCAATTCATGAAATTTCTACGTAGTATCAGAGCTTTCTTGCTGAAATCACTCTTTTGGTGAAGGAGGAGTTGGTGTTTCAGTTGCGTTGTTCCTAGAATTCATAGGTTAACCTCGTGCAGGCTGCTTGGGTGTGAAACCCTAGGACATTTGAATGAAGCGTATGAGCCCTAGAAGGGCTTGTGCTACTTCATCATTGCTAACTATTGTTTTGAGGTGGATTTAGATGTTGCACAGAATTCCACCATTGCACTTAGAGAATGTGATACGTTGGAAGGAGTTTCCAATTTCATCCCTCGTAAGCTTCGGCCATGGATGCCTACAAAGGAAGCCATGAATTAGGAACACGTTGAGAAAGAGATTACAACACCTACCGATGCGGAGTTCTTGGATGCTCATAACAAGGAGGTGGCCAAGGCAAAGACAACCATTCTTGATTCTATGAAGGATCCCTTCATAGCTCACAAGTCAGACAAGACGACCAGCAAGGAGATGTCTCGAACTTTGATTGGTTTTCTCTAATGTTTCTCGATAGTTTCTCGATTGTATTCATGGGTTTTGGTTAGCCACCAGGGGGGATTTGCAGAGCCATCGTCCGCTCCCACCATTCTATCATTTTACATCTTATCTCCCATACATCCATCCCATTCCCCTAGTCCGGCCATTAGGATGACCTTTTGAGAGTTACACTTTGTCCTGTGGGAAGAAGGGGCTAAAGGTCCAGGGGGTAAAAGCAGCTGGTAAAAGAAAAAAGCCATAGGAAATGAAACCTAGAGATGCTTCACCCAGGGATCCCCGAGAAGGAAATAAAAGGCCTCTTGATAAGAAACAAAAGGGACCCTAAGAAAAATAACAAAAAAACAAGACCTAACCAAGAGGATGGGAGGTCTCATCACGATCCGACCCATTATGTTCATAGGTATCTAGTAGTATGACATTGCCATTATCTGGTCACCACACCAGGGCAATGACCTTTGGTTGCATGGCCAAGGGAGAGGGGGTCTCATCACGAGCCAGCCTTATCATTTCTGCGAAAATACCAGTGGGTAACACTGTCAGCTCTGGTCACCACACCAAGGCAGTGTCCTCTGGTCAGACCTTGAAATAAAAAGAAAGAAAAGCAATAAATAAAGAATAAAGTCAATAAAGGGGCTTGGAAAAACTGCATCCATGACGGGTACAACTCACCTCCTACAAAGGCACCCACAGACAACACCTACCCATGGTCTTACTATGACTGGATATCCCTAGACCATATCACTTCATGAACATGGCTTGAATGATCTTCTGTGGAAACTTTCCTTTTCTTGTGGATGCTGGCCCAATAGGTTATTCTGTTTGTTTCTTCGACTTTGTATAGTAGATATGTGTAATGTCTTTGAGCTCTTAAAGGATATGCTAGGGGTTTTATGCATGTATTTGATAAATTTAATGATGAAATATGATTGACATTGCTATGATCCCAAGGACTGATGAGCCCATGGAGGGCATAGTTTTTGATGTGCAGGACCATACCCGACGGACAGGTACCAATGGACCGGTACACATGGGGATATGATTAGTTCGGACCTCCATGGGGCTGAAGAGCCCATCAGATGGTTGCTGGGATGGCAGAGACAGGACGATGTTATGATGAGCCTTTGCACAAGAAGACAGGAGGACGTTCTACCAGGACACTTTGGCAGAGCCCGACCTAGGGGGAATCACCCACTGCAGATAGGACGTTTGCTTTTGATGGACAGGACGTCACCTGAGGTAGCTGGACGTTGTCTGGAGCGTGTGGTAGTGTGCTGGGATCATTTGGCACGTGTGGAAGCTTGGAGGAGCCCTAGGAGGGCCAACGTTTGGCTTCCTGGATGCTGAGCTTGCCCAAAAAGGGCCAACGTCTCCCTCAGAAGGGCCTGACGTCCCCCTTTTAGCTCATTTTATGACATCTTTTTAGAATTTAATGTAAAACAGTGTAAATTTTAAAGGTCAGCCTTGTCGGCTGTTTTAATGACCTATTTTTAAATTAAAGGTCATAATATTGGTATAAATAGAGGACATTGAGCCTCATTTTAAACATAACATAACTCACTCTCTTGTGAGAGATCTACTTGTATCTTTTGTCTTGGTATTTTGGATCTTGGAAGTGAGGCACAACTCTTGTTTAGAGGATTTTCTTGGCATGTTATGGTGTTTCTCTCATTGGAAGGTTTACAACTAGGGTTTGATGAGCACTCTTCATGATTTGTAAGTGTATTTTTCATGCAAAACTTCTTGAATGAATGGTTGTAGGTTAAATCTCTTACATTT
>ML840408.1:0-10742 GCA_009831015.1 Picea engelmannii | reverse complement strand
GGGAAGGCATTGGAGTAGTGCTTATGCAGAATAGGCACCCTATTGTCTATGAAAGCTTAAAATTGAGGGGTCTGGAGCTTCTCTACACCATCTATGACAAAGAGATGCTAGCCATCATACATGCATTGGATAAGTTCAGGAAAAATTTGGTTGGGGAAAAATTCCTTGTGAGGACAGATCGCAACAGCCTCAAGTACTTTCTAGATCAAAAGGACTCAAATGAGAGGAAACAAAAATGGGTGAGAAAAATCTAGGCTTATGACTTTGACATTGATTTTGTCAAAGGGAAGAATAATGTGGTGGAAGATGCCTTATCCAGAAGACCATTAGTTTATTCCATGACCGACATCTCAGTGGACTGGAACACCCACCTTTTGATGGAATACTCAAAGAATAGATTTTCATGCGAATTTATGGATGGACAGGTACAAGATGACAACTTCAGGATGATGGATGACATCATATACTACAAGGGACAAATCTTCTTGGTCCCCAAGTCAAACTTTAAAGCCAAAGTGCTACAATCATGTCATGATTCACCAGTAGCAGGGCATCAAGGGTTCCTCAAGACATACAAGTAGATACGGGAGAGATTCGCTTGGAAGGGCTTGAAGGAAGACGTGATGTGCCACATCAAGGAGTGCAACACTTTTCAAGTAAACAAGGATGAACACACCCACCCAGTAGGATTAATGCAACCACTTCCCATGCCTGAGCACAAATGGGAAAAAATATCTATGGATTTCATCACGAAATTTCCCAAAGCTCAGGGAAAAGATTGCATTTTTGTGGTGGTAGACAGGTGAACCAAATTTCTGCACTTTTTCTCCATTGCCATGGACTACATTGAAACATAGGTTGAAGATTTGTTCTTCAGGGAGGTCTTCAGATTGCATGGTTTACCCAAAACCATTGTGAGTGATAGGGACAACAGGTTTATGAGCAGATTTTGGCAAGAATTATTTAGGTTGGTAGGTATGGACTTAACCCCTAGTACCATCTATCATCCTCAAACATATGGCTAAATAGAGATAGTCAACAAATGGGTTGAAGGCTACCTCAGGAATTATGTTTTAGGGCAACAGAAGGCATGGGTTAAGTGGTTTCATTTGGGGGAATATTGCTACAATGCCACCCATCATATGTCTATTGGTATGTCACCATTTAGAGCCTTATACATTTATGATCCCATCTCATTTGTGGAGATTGTCTTTGGCAACAGTAGGGATCCCATGGTTCAGGATTGGATTCAACAGAGTCAGGATATACTCAAAGAACTTAAGGACCACCTCAAAAGGGCACATAGTCAGTAGAATGTATAGGAAGACAAGCACAGGGTGGAGCGCACATTTGGTGATTTGGTTTATTTGAGGCTTCAATCGTAAAGACAAAAATTCATTAAGAGGATTTGCACAGAAAATATCCATACACGGTCAAAAAAAAGGTAGGGTTCATGGAACATGAGCTTGATCTACCACAGGGCAACAAAATACATAAATTTTTCCATGTGTCATGCTTGAAGAGAGCCATTGGTAAAGACATCATTCCTATTGAGGAATTGCCACCTTTGAATGAAGAAGGATAGTTGATACTGATACCAGAGGAGATATTAGAAGTCTGGGAGAAGAATTTAAGGAAGATAAGCATCAAGGAATATTTGGTCAAGTGGAAAACTTTACCCATAGAGGATGATACTTGGGAAGGTGAACTAATTCTCCACGAGATAGGTCCAGAATTGCTTGTGGGCAAGCAATTTCTACCAGGGGAGACTGTAATGTCCCCCACCTCTTTATGAAGAGGTTTGGACAAACTCAATAGTCTAGTTTGTATGGACAAACTCAAGTCCCAATAGAACAGACATATGTATGGAAGACCACCTTCAAGTCAAAGGAAGGCCTTTTTGAATGGTTGGTCATGCCCTTTGGTATGACAAATTCCCCAGCCACTTTCATGAGGATTATGAACGATATCCTGCGACCATTCACTAATAATTTTGTAGTGGTGTATCTGGATGACATTCTAATTTACAACGAGACTTGGGCCGAACACTTGCATCATATTCATCAGGTTCTGCACACCCTGCATCAGCACAAGCTATACGCCAACTTGGAAAAATGATCCTTCGACATGGAAAGGGTCCATTACCTAGGATACATCATTGATCAACATGGCGTACATCCAACCAAGATCCAATTCATCCGTGACTCGTCAGCCCCAACAACACTCACTGAGCTTCAGAGCTTCTTGGGCCTTACCAATTTCTACCACAGGTCTGTGTTGGGATTCTCCCATATTACATGGGCCCTCGGCCAAATAACCAAGGGTGGTGGTAAGGCTACATTTGTGTGGGGCCGAACACAACAACAAGCGTTTGATGATTTGAAGCAGCGCTTGTGTGCTTGTGCTCATGTTTAGTATTTTTTTTTATTTTTTTTTAAGTAAGAAGTTTAATATATTAAGGTCCTGCTAGAGGCAAAAGAGAGTTCCAAAATACAGTGATGGATCTGGTGAAATTACTGAGCTACCCCAACAGAGGGGAAACCAGCCTAGTCCTCAACTTAGTCAGCCTAAGCATAGTAATAGTCCATAAGGAGTAATGTCTAAGACAAAGTGGACATCCATAAAAAACAACAACTAGCTGACACGACTTTTAAACAGCAAGAGCCTAGACACCTGACATGAAACTTGGCTAGGTGGCGTTGAGATCTCCTGTCCATGGTTCCTCTTCGACAGCTGTTGTCCCGTCCCCCCACTGCACTTTGACCTGCTCCTTGGTCTCAGTTCCAAGGTCGTGCCTCGTGGTTTCCTTCTTAGCCATGGTTGCACTCCCAACCCGTTTCAAATCTGGCTCTGCTGCACACTGCATTACCACATCTCTAGCCGTGGTAGCTGCCCCGGGTTCCTGCTTTGAAGTCGTGCACGCCTTGACCTCTCCTTCGGCGGTATCTGCTTTGGGTTCCTTCCTGGAGGTCGCTCCTTTCGGGGTCGAGAGGAAGGTCTCATGCATTGAGGAGAGGGGATGAAGGAAGAGCGCCACCTTGTCATTTGTAAGTTCAGTCGAAATTGCAGGTCCTCCACCCCTTGGCGGAGTTTGAATACGAGGTCGTAGAGGATGGCCAAATTGTCTTTTACCTGCTTGCCAATAGTGGTGTCATAGGAGGGGAGCCCAGAACTCCTAGGCTTCCGCGTTGAAGGTGGTGGCTCTTCTTCTAAGACTCTTGGAAAAGCCAAGTGATGAGGATGGGTGAGTTCATTCATTGGTGGAGCTAAGAGGAGATGCAAAGATGAGCATGGTGGCTGAGGAATAATTTCTAGGCAATTGATGTTCGATGTCGGTGGAGCGGAAGGGGTGTTGCTGCGATGCGCAACCTGGAGGTGAAGGGATGGACTAGAGGGAGGCATAGCAGGCGAAGAAAATGAGGGTCGCCGAGGTCTCCAGGGAGAACCCCGCCGTGGTCTCCCTCTCAAATCCCGCTTGTGTTTAGGCATCGATTGCACAAAACAAAGGTCGCAGGGCTAGGTGTAGTAAGGATCCACCAGGGACCAGTGGACACAATCATAGAACGACCATGGCAGCGAGGGGGAAAGCCCATCAAACCACCAGCAAAGATAATGAACGAAGACCATAACTAGAGCCATAACAAAATGTGGAGGCCAAGTGTGTGCAATAACAGTCTTTCCCATCGCCATAAGAGCATATTAAAACCGCAGGAGGGTGGCGTACGGTGGCACGAGCCCGTCACATGGCTCCGTGCCCCGTTGGCAAATGTCATCCTCCTGCATGCACCAGGTGGCCTCCACTACCACCCCATCCGGGGGGCATCCCTCGTCCTAGCTTTGCGTATACACTACTGAAGAATGGGATGATCAGGTTCCAGGGATGAATTACAAAGGAGTTCTGACTCGCTCCAATTGATGCCCATATTGGCTAAATCATCCGCAACTTGATTCACCTTCCTTATGACGTGAGCTAGGATGATGGTCAAATTTGGTCGTAGAGAGTCAGATATAGTCTGCAGTCCATGCAGGAGTCTCTAGCTGGGCAATATTCTCTCAGGGTTGGCTCCATTTAAAATTTTCCGCAGCAAGTTGATGATGATTAGAGAATCACCCTCCATGGTTAACTTGGTGAAGTTATTTTTAATGGCCAGTTGTAATCCCCTGGTTAAACCCCACAGTTCTGTTGCATTGTTAGTGGAGTGGTCTATGGGGCCCGCACTGATGAGAAGGATGTTCCCATGATGGTTGCAAAAGACAATTCCATAGCCTGTAGGTCCATGATTTCCCTTAGAGGCCCCATCAAAATTGAGCTTGAGGAAGCCCTCTAGGGTAGGAGACCAGAAGGAGGGACTTCCAGAGGGATGGGATGGGGGAGGAGAGGGTAGAGGTGGAAGGGTAGAGGATGGAGTCCAGAAGCGAAGGATGGGAATTTCGTATGGGTTGCTATTAACGTCTTCTCCGGACCGTGGCTAAAGGGGCAGAGTCTCCAGGATGTTATGATAGCACTGATGCCAGGAATGTTTCCAAGGGAGGGACAGACCTTTGAAAATCCTTATGTTCCTTTCTTTCCATGTTTTCCAAAGAATGAAGCCCGGTAGTAGTTGCCAAACCCGATTGAGGAGGGGGGAGTGGAAATATTGATCCCTCCAATTTGAGATGGTTGTCAGGATGCTGTCCCTGCAACGGTCTGAGGTGCGCATAATAAGCGTTGCTTGATCCCATATTTGAGCAGTGTAATGGCAAGAGTTGAGAAGATGGTTCATTGTTTCCTCTGCCTCTCCATAGAGTAGGCAGATAAAGGGACTGGCAAAGCCCCTTTTCGCTAGATTGTCTCAGGTTAGGATTCTAGAGTGATTCGTGAGCCAGAGGAAGAGGGTAATTTTTGGCCAGTTCTTGAGACTCCATAGCTTGCGCCATTCCTTCATGTTAGGGAGAGGGTCTAAGAGAGCCTTGAGCTGGTACACTTCCCATGTGATGGAGGTTCCTTGTGGTCTGTATCCCCATCTCAAAATGTCCTCTCCTGCTATTTTGGGAATTTTTTGCTTCGTCATCTCTTCTTGCCAAGGATCTAGATCCACGCCTGCCTCCAAATCGATGCCTTCACTGTCCAGGTGCCACTGGTGCCAAGTGTCCCCCTGGGGAGTGTCCCGCTAGTAGTTAGCTACTTTTGTCAGTCCTGCCCGAGTGGTTGGGGTACAAATGTTAGGGGCCATTCCTCCTTGCTCAGAATTGGCCATTGTTACCAGGAGTCTTGCCAAAATAGGACCGTTTTCCCATTCCTGATTTCCCAGAAGGTGTGGTCAGTCACCAGTTGTCGATTCTGCTTGGCTGTTGTCCATATTAAGGATCCCGGGCTATCCTCATTCTAGCGGATAAGGTTCTTCTCTGCCACATTCGGAGCATATTTCTTCCTCCATAGTCAGGCCCAGAGGTCCTTGGGGATTTTTAGCCATCGCCACCATATTTTGGCGCTTAGCACCTTGTTCATGATGAAGAGATCCCTTAGTCCCAAGCCTCCTTGCTTCTTGGGTCGACATAGTTTGTCCCAACTCACCAGCGTTATTTTCTTTCTTGTATTGAGGCCTTTCCAGATGAAGTTTCTTTGTAGGCTTTTGATGGTGGTAAGTACAAACTTTGGAGCATCCAGCGCAGAGAAGGAGTAGATCGGAAGGGCCTAGAGGATGGACTGGAGAAGAGTGAGGCGGCTGGGGAGATTAAGAGCTTTGTAGGTCCAAGAGGAGAGCCGTTTGGAGAAGAAAGATAAGAGGTTCTCCCATGAGGACTTCCAGAGGGCATTGTCGATCAAGGGGATGCCAAGGTATTTGGACGGAAGGGAGATTCTGTTGAAACCGAGGAGGCCAGAGATATGGCACTGGACCGGGGGAGGGGTATTGAAGAAAAAGATTTGGGATTTATCCTTGTTGCAGTCCAGGCCTGAAGAATCAGAGAAGGTTTGAAGGATATCCAGGAGGGAGTTGGCTTCTCGGATTGTGGGGCTGCCCATCAAGAGGGTGTCATAAAAAAATTGGCTGTGCGAGATAGGAGGGGAGATACCATGCAAGGAAAGACCTGTCAGGAGTTTGGTTTCAATTGTTGCATGGATGGACCTACTAAGGCCCTCAGCCAAGATAATGAATAGAAATGGAGAGAGGGGATCTCCTTGCCTGATTCCTCTAGAGGGGGAGAAGGGCTTCGACGGGACGCCATTAATGAGAAGAGAGAAGAAATCCGAAGAGTTTAGATTCACTATCCATGTTACCCAGCCCTAATCAAAGCCAAAAGTAAGATGCATTGCTTGCATGTATTCCCAGCTCATATTGTCAAAAGATTTAGAGAGGTCTAATTTGAGGAGCATACCTGGGGTCTTGGTCTTCTGTAGAGAATGGATCACCTCATGGGCGAGGATAACGTTGTCTAGGATTTGTCTACCCTCCATGTAGCCTGATTGCTCTTGGGATATTATTGTAGGTAAGATGGGTTTGAGTCTCCTGGCTATCACCTTTGTAAGGAGCTTATAAATGACGTTGCACAAATCTATCGGCCTGAACTGCTTGGGGTGATATGCTTGCCCCTCTTTGGGAACTAAGGTTATGAAAGTGGCATTGAGAGCCTGGAGAATCTGGCTAGTGGCTCGAGAATCCTCTAAAATTTCCCAGACTTTTGTTCTGATCAGCGGCCAACAGTGATGGAAAAAGTTGCTTGTGAATCCATCGGGGCTAGGAGCCTTTCCCTTGGGAGTATCCTGAAGTGGTTGGTCCACTTCCTCTATTTTTATTGACCATTGAAGGGTGGCATTTTGCTTCGGGGTGACGAGGGAAGGCACATGCCGCCTGAACTTTTTGATGGCCTCATGTCTATCTGCCCGGGGTTCTGTGAGAAGGTTTTGAAAATAGCCTGTCAGGGTGTTTTCCACGTCCTCATGGGAATGTATAGTGTCCCCATCATCTGAGATGAGATGGGTGATCTTGTTGGAGTGTCGTCTTTGGATGACAGTTCTATGGAAGAATTTAGTGTTGCGCTCCCCTTCCCGGAGCCATTGCACTCGCGATTTACGTTTCCATAATATCTCTTCTTGCTTTTTCCTAACTTTGAGCTACTGATTTAATGTTATTTCCTGGGCCTTGAGTTCATTTGTCAACCCATGTAGTCTGATCTGCTGTTGAATCCCTTCCAATTGTGCTGACAACTGTTTTTGAGCATCAAAAATGTTGCCAAAGGTGTTCTGGTTCCAGAGTTTGAGAGTTTTCTTGAGGTTCTTTATCTTTTGCTGGAATCTATACATTTTGGATCTGCGAGGGACCTCTGCCTCCCTCCACCAGTCTCAGATTTTTTCTTGGAACTTCGGGTGGTCTAGCCAGAATTTCTCAAACCTGAAAGGATTTTTACCAGGGGTGGCCGGGATGTCCATCCTTAATTGCAAGGGCCAATGGTGTGACCTAGAGAAATTTAAGATAGCAGATTCCATTGCGATGCCTTCCAACATGAGGGATTCAGATATCAGGAATCTATCTAGCTTGCAGGAAATTTGATGTATACCGGTTCTTCTATTTGTCCAGGTGTGCAAGCCATTGTTGGTGTCTAGATCAATTAGGTGGAGATCGTCTATGAGAGTATTGAAGTCACCGGAGTCCTGATCTAGGCACCTAGAGCCTCCTATTTTTTCCTCCAGGCTACGAATAATGTTGAAGTCACCATCGACGGTCCAATTTTTGTACTGTGCTAGGCTAGCAACATATCGTAGGCTCCTGAGGAAGGCCTGCTTGTCCCTTGGGCTGGCAGGGCTATAGATATTGGTCAGGTGTCCAGGCCTATTTGAGCCTATAAGCCTGTAATCAGCGGTGATAGACCATTTGGTGGTAATGAAATTGTCCATTATCACTTCATTGGTGTTCCACAGAACGGCCAGACCACCTGTTGTTCCTATGGCGTCTATTGAGACTGCCTTCCCCAGTTTCCAACAGTGGGGTAGTAGCTTGTCAATGTCTTCTGAAGTACATTTTGTTTCTTGTAGAAGTAGAATTCTTGGTTTTTCTGCTAATATCAGATCCCGTAGTAATTTTTTCTTGCTACGTCCATTAGGGCCTCTGATATTCCATGTTATGATCTTCATGATGACGAGGGTGTGGGGAGAGGAGGGAACCTATCCGAAATCAAGTTGATTTGTCCCGAGTTTACCATAAAGTTCCCTATTTCTTGTATGAGTTTGTTGGTGGATTTTCTGCCCCTTTTCTTTTCGTCTTTCTGGGTTTTAGTTGGGTTTTTTGATTGACCGCCCTGGATTCCTGGGCTTTTGCTGGTCCGAGTTGAGGACCCAGCTGCGGAATTGAGGAATACTTTGTGGACTTTCCGTAGTTGATCTCTGGGTATGGTGTAGAATTTTTGCTGCCTATAGGCATGCTCCAGGTGCTCCAGATCCACCCCAACAAGGTCTTGTTCCTCTAGCTCCATATCCTCTTCCCTATCGTCTGTCTCTTGCAGGTCAGGAGGAGTATCAGGGGGGGAGAGGTTAGGCTCCTTTCCCTTGATCGGTCGATCCGTTCCTTGACTGATAAATTGAGAGGCATTGCTTGGAGGTGGGGCCATGGGGTTTGTAGGATTTATGGGTTTTTCTGGTTGGTTTTGCAAGATGGAAAACTTATTACTAGTTTAGGGATCTTTGCTTACCTGAGCTGGTTGTTTCCTTCCTCCTTGACGCCTTTTCCCCGCTGGTTGCACAAAGTCGTTTTTATCCTTCTTGGTTTCTGGGTTCCCTTCTTTTGGCACCGTGTTATGATATTCCAACGTGATAGATCCTGGGAGCGGCTTGGCTATGTTCAAATACTCAAATATTCTTGTTTAAGAAGTGTAGCGCCGCTTCTTAGTGGCCTTTGAGGATTTGACATAGATGCCTATAGTGTTCCCAATGCCGGACAAGAACTCTTCAAGCCAGAACTCCTAGGGAAAGGAGTATAATCTGATCCAGACCGGCGCATGGAAAAATTCTTCCTTCTCAGGGCTGAACTTCTCAGTCCAGAATATTAAAAAGAGTCCTACCATGTTGTAGAAATATGGCCCCCCATCAAAGATGCGATTGCGATCCTCCAGGTTGTGGAAGATAATCGTGAAGAACCCCTTGGAGCCCAATTGTAAATCATAATGCCCTCTCGGCTTCCACCAGTATTGTATCTATTTGACCAGATCTCGCTTCGAAGGCGAGAGCCCTAGAAATTTACCCACCAGGGCATAGTCCCTCATGTATTGCTTCTGCTCTTCTATCGTTGGTGAGCTGATGACATACTTCAGGGCTTGCGGCGCTTGTGGGATACATTTACCCGACAGCCATGGAGTTGACTTTCGGCAAGGGGCCGTATCCTTCCCCGGATCTATATGGCTCAAAAGTCGGTCGCTTCGACCCTTCTAATGGATTTCCATTTGCCGTGATTTGGCTGTAGGAGGCGCCTGGAGGCTCGTCCTCCTTGCGATTCATGAGCCCCAGTGGGGCAACGGATGTGGTGCCACAGATCAGTGCCGCAGGGGCTCTAAATCCTAGATGTAGGTAAGTAGTGGCATATACATCAGATTATCTCATGGTTGATCCCTATTATTGTTGTTAAACAAAAAAACTCATGTTTAGTATTTTAAGTTAAATAGTAGTAATAAATAAATCTAGTGATATATAAATAAATAAATGATTGAAATACAAAATAAATAAATAAAAAACTATGGATACTTTAAAAGTTTTATAGAAATTGGATTTAAGTAAGAAGTTTCTCCAAGATATTTGTAAGTTGTGTATCCATGAAAAAACATTGGTCAATCCCAAGGAATAGTTTATTCATTGATTGATTCTTTTCCTTCATAGATAATTATAAAAGGACAAAAAACACAATATTAGAGTGTCAAGGAAAAAAAGAAGAGTTGGAACTAATATCAAGGTAGTAAAGCTAGTTCCATCTTTATAGATATAAAAGATAATAACTTTAAAAAAAAAAATGATTTACAAAGTGATATAAGTAATAATAATGTTGAATTTCTTCTAAATTATTTATTACAATTAAATCTTATAATTTAAATAATAGTAATTTGGAATATATTCTAAAATATTTAATGTCAATTTCATTTAAAAAAAATTAGACAATAAGTATTTGTTGTGAGCTAATAAAAAAAGGAAATATTTAATCTTAAAACAACTCCAAAGTCACATAAGTGGATTGAAAGAGGAAAGTAAAACAATCAACATTAATAAGATGATTGAAAAAGGAAAATAAAGATTAATGAAGTTTGAAAATTTTTGACATGAACACCTAAATGTAATTGATGTAGTTTCATAGGAAAAATCACAATCATCTTTCATTATGTGTTTCTCTTGTAATATTTAGATCTTCTTATGTAATAATATTTTTCTTTAAATGACAAAAATAACAAATCTTTCATCGCTTTTTTTGTAAAATTAGACATGCCAAGTAAACCTAACAAAACTTTGATTAGCTAATATGAAGGGAGGTGCTTCTAGAATATGAGTGTGTAAGAATAAAATAAGAATAGGATTGTGAAAATCAAAAAGTCAACTTGAATCCATTTTTATTTAGTCCATAATCCATTTTTATTTTGTATTGATGCTATTAATGTAGAAGCATCTTTCTCAGTATTGTTTTTGCACTTAAATAAACTAAATATGTTCATATATAATTAATCTCTAATAGAAATTAATACTCTTATAACATTACTCTATCACACCCTATCTAAAAGAAGTAACACAATAT
>ML840407.1:42531-65416 GCA_009831015.1 Picea engelmannii | reverse complement strand
CTAGCTAGATCCAAAAACCAATGACATAACAATTTTGAAATATGGTAATGCACATATAATATATTATCAAGGAAAAAACAAGCTACATGAAATTTCATTTGAACAAAATTTTACAAGTTAAATGAGTATATGTAAATAAATAATTAAAAAAACATACTAACCTTGCAAGTTCAAAATTCAAGCTATGTAAATCGAGAATTGGATTTTTTCAACCGGTGGGTGACGGAAAAAATAAACAGCTCAAACAAAAGCCACGAATAGTGTAGCAACTATAGAAAATGTGTCGAAAAGTCTCCTAAAGTCAAGTATATATAGATCGATTAGCGTCGATATAGCGACGAAAATGCATGAGTTGACGCGCAAAAATTCAACTAGTCGTTGCAAGCCACGTGTGTTAGCAGGTGCTCTGAGATAGGCAATAGTCGTCGCTATAGCAACGAACTTTCATGGCAATAGCGACGATAATCACGACCAATTTAATAAAAAAATGAAAAAAATGGAAACGTGGAAAATTTTAATGGAAAAATCTGCCCATATGTAGTAGTGCTTTCTTAATTTGCTTCTTATTTTTCTTCCTTTTCTTCTTCTTCTTAGCCTCCTGGTTACTAGCATCAAGGATTTCACCAGGCGAGAAAGAAGAAACGGAAGAAGACGTGATGGGTGAAGAAGGCAATGGGTCAACAGGAGGTTGATGTTCTTGAGATGGAGAGTTTGCTTGGGCAACAACAGGGATATTCGGTACCACTGGAGTGGAAAACAACCATATCAGTAACCCCATAATGAAACTGGAAAGAATCAATGTAGCAATGTAGGGAGGACCAATGTTTTCGAATCAAGCGAAAGCATAAGGTTCCCCGTGAAAAGGGGTCCCTTGGTTGGTAACCTCGGGAACTGTTTCCATGGACGC
Source organism: Picea engelmannii (assembly GCA_009831015.1). Classification (NCBI taxonomy): domain Eukaryota; kingdom Viridiplantae; phylum Streptophyta; class Pinopsida; order Pinales; family Pinaceae; genus Picea; species Picea engelmannii. Next base: position 64,509 of record ML840407.1, on the reverse strand, counting down.
GGATTCAACCTAGGTTTTGTTAAACGTCAAAGAGAACACACTACCAAAGTGCCTACAAGATAAGAGCAAGCAAACAAGTCAAGTTTTGAGAAGAAAGTGCATCCTTCTACTACAAAATCACATGATAAGGGTGCTAATCCTGAACAAGAAACTTCATCTAGTGCTAGTAGATCAGCTAATGCAAAGAAGAGAAAGAGAGCAGCATGTGTTAAAATTTCAGATGAATCTGTGGAAGCTCCCCCAACTAGCCAGCAAGCAGATGCAGGGTCTTTCCGTATCCTAGGTGGAGGTAAGCACCATGTTCCTTTTGCACTGAAGACTTACTCTAGAAGGACTCAAAGACAGGTAAAACCTAGGGTATTTGGAGAGTATAAAAAACCTGAGAAGGTAGAGGAATTGGGAGAGCTTGTACAGCCTGTTAGCACTCTGTAAATTTGTTTGACTGATAAAACAAACGACAGAGGTAACAGTTTCAACCAACTTTAGGTTGGATTCTGACCCTTCCAACCAGAGAGGGCTCTCTCATACATATAGATACTGAAAATACTAAAAAATATTTGGCAATGGACACACAGAGGTCAGATTTTGCAATAGGGTAATTTTTAAAAAGTGGTAGAACAAACAAGAGAACAGGGCCATTGGCCAATGGGGTCAATTCCTGAAATCTATGAAGATTATAAGCTATGTATTCTTGAGGGAACAGAGGCAAAATAGGCACGATGATCAGCCAAATAAGTAATATGAGATGGCAGTGGGAAATAAAGGAAAGACCACTATGACAAGAGGCATCTAACAGAGGAAGAATCTCTTTGTATAGCTTTAGAAGAAGAAACATAAAGGTTGGCTACCGAAAACAGAACACCAATCAAGGGTGAATTATGAATCAGAAACCAATAAACACATAACAAGTATAATCAATATGAGAAGGATCACCAGCAAGATGAGTTCCTTCTTTTGTTTAAATATTATCACTAGCAGCAAAACACATTCATGAATATGAAATACAGGAAAACATATTGAACATCAACACCGTGATGAATCTCGGCTATCTAAGAAAAACATTCTCTGCTTATATTAAAATCCATAAGAAATCACAAATTTTTCCTGCTACAGGGGCAGGCCCTTCTCCAGCCAATCGAACCATTATTTTATCTTTTTAATAGTATATATAGATAAATTACATACGAGGCCCAAAAAAAAATGGGTCATTCTTTCCAAGATTCCAAAAATAGACATCAGTTACAGAGGGAGTAACTCATCAAAACCGAACCCCTACTTTCTAGGGAACAGTTACAAACAGAAACTAAAATACCTGGGCTCTTACCACTAAATGCCACCCATCTACATTATCAAGAGATTCCCTGAAACATACTCGATTTAGCTTGTTATTTTATTTCATATTTTCAATCTCTTCTTTTAATGTGTCAAGCCAACTAGGTTGCTTTTCTTTAACGCTCTTGATTGTTCCAGCTTTAGTCTCCTCCTTTCGTTGTTTTTTTCTTTTGCTTACACCAGTTTGTGTGTTGGATCCATCCGCATATCCATTAATAATCAAATCCTTCATAGTAGGATTCAGCCTGATCTCTTCGCCTGATCCTGGCCCATCAGCATATTTTGCACAAGATTTTACTGTTAGGATTTGTGCAGTATGCCTTTCTCTCTTTTTATTTGATAATTTTGTCATATCCTTCAAACTCCCTGATTTGCTAAAAATTGTTGAATCTTTCTCCTCGGCTCCCTCTGGTTTGTTAGGCAACATGGGCCTATTTTCCTCAAACTGCACCTGAGTTGGACAAGCAATTTGATTTGCAGATATCTCGCTCTGGAATAAGCTGTTAATTTCTCGAAATAGAGTAATATTACCTGGTTTTTGAGTAACAGTTGCAATCAATTATAATCACTGGCTGCTAACGAAGAATCCTTACGGGGGTAACGGTTTCTCACGTTCGACTATCAATTTTCAATGATGAGTATTGAATCGATTATTTGGTGACGCTTATTTGGCACTGCGCATATGAATGGTACATAAACAGGTCTCTCGGGATGATTAGACCTGTCATCAAGTTTCATTTCCACATGTGACCCTCGGAGTAGACCCGTTTAATGACAATTAACATGTGATTTCGGGGGTGTGATGGGTTGGTTTTGAGTTTACTCGCTTTTCCCCCTGAAATGCATCTGAGGATGCCACATACCTTTGCGGGGAAACCACGGTTGAAATTTCAGGCCCGCTTAGAAATTTTAACCTCCGTGTTGTTTCAAATTCCAAAATATCTCCTAACCATTGATATCGACGAATGGTGATCTACGTCCTTTCAAGCCTGCTTTGCTTTACGCATCCGCCAAATTTAATTTTCTTTTGCCATTTTCAGACACTTCTCCAAATTTATCTGACTTCCAAATCATTTTAGCACCTCACTAAACCCTTAAATCTTGATTTCACACCAAGAATTTAAATGGTGATAACACAACCTCTCTGAAGGCAATGTCTCTCAATATAAAATTGTAATGCGAAAGAGGGGCACCAAGCCTCAAAACAAGTTCAAGATGAAGTCTAAAGTGGTGTATAAACTTGTTATCACAGAGAAGGTCATGATCATCGATGAAGAGTCTATTAAACCTACGAAGAAGCCATCTACAAGCAATAAAATCCATGTCACTGAGCCTGAGAAGAATAAATTCAAGAAGGGTGGTCTGATCATAAATAAAAAGACTATCACTGGAAAAAACAGAGTTTCTACCAGAAAACATGGTAAGAAGAATATAAAAATCCCAAACCCCAAGATCGGATCTGAAGGGAATGAGCCTAAGAGAATGCAAACTCGATCTCAATCTAATCAGACCAGGAAGGATAGTTTAGAATTGTTGGCAGAAGTAGCTTCTTCAATCCTTCATAGAAATCTATCAATTTGAAAATACCACCTCCAGGGTAAATTCGGTTTTTGAGATTAAAAATGATGGATGATGGAAAACTATTTGTGTTCCATGTGTCTAAGGTATCATGCCCCTTTTTGGCTATGACTAGCTACAACCCAGGCAAAACAAGGAGTCGAAAACATGCATAAATGGTTTTTTGGTAGGTCGCTACCGGAAGTTACCGCAGTCACACACAAAAAAAGAGGGTCGCTACAGGAACACCTGTAGCAGCCAATTTTACTGCTAAACTCGCCCAGTTTCATATTTTTGTAACAGAGGAGAGCTATACCTATGCTAGCATGTTATGAAGCTATACATCTTTTGTGGATATAAAATCTATATCGGAAAACGAATATAAATGCAGATTGGCCACCAGGATCGAGTTGTCAAAGGTTGGATTCATATGGATCTTTGAAGATCATATATATCCGAGATGGATTAAGAAGACATTGTAGTACCATCATCTAAATGAATAACAAGTCAAGCAAAGAGTATTTTATGAAAGGTTGTTTCCTTGATCCTAGCAGGTTCTTTTGTAACACTAGTATTATTTTGTATATCAGCAGTCAAAGGCTGAAATTCATTTTGAGTTTTTGTAGGGATTTGTTTTGAGTTGTCCCTAATAGTCTGGATCGACCATAAGTACATGTAACTAATTCAAAACACTATATATCAAATGATTTAGAAGAAGAAAGGGTTGAATCCTTGTTTTGGCTTGATAGTGTATTGTTAAAAAAAAATTGTTTTGATCTATCTTGCATGTGTAAAGACTTCAGTTGCTAATGAAATTGGTGGTTAGTATGTTATCTTTCTTTGTTTATCATATTCATATTCTCTTCTAAACACTTAGTTGATGTTTTATGAGCTTATGACAAATGCTTTTATGCTGAGAAGGTTGCTTTAACACGTTTTAGTAATCTTTTCCACAATTGTGTTTTCTCCTTAAATCTTATTTAGAATGAATTCTAGATAAAGGTTTTTCCTCTGCTGCATAAAGACATTAAAGAAAAGATTTGTTACTGGTGTATTTATCAGTCTTTATTTTTCCATTTTATCTCAATCACATCACTTAATCTTAAACTTTTAGCCCTCGGTTTTGTTTACTTGACTTGTTGCACTTAGGTGAGTAATCTTAACAAGATCTGATCATTATTCCCTTTTAAAAACAAGCAAGGATTTATCCATCCTAAATCCCCATTAAACATTTTGAAACAACGTGTGTTAGGCTTAACTCAAATATCAGTTTTGAGTTGACTTCTATCTCTAACATGTTTTGGCGTCGTTGTCGGGGACGGAAATGATGAGATTTTCCCTCGGTAGAACGACAAAATTTTATAGATCCAGTTGTAGATGGTGAAACTATAACTAGGCACAAGTTGACTGCAATATATTTTCACATGGTGACTCCACATTAGACACTCTGGCTCCAAAGAGAAAGGGGACGAGATCCCATCCAAAATCTCCAGATGTGCATGTTGTTTAAAACCCTGAGAAGATCCTGAAACAATCCAAATCTCTTTAAAAAATAGGATCTAAAAAATTGTTTCTTTTACCTCCTTCTAAAGAATCCACGTCAAGGGAAGAGGAATTTATAGAACTAGAATCCTTTTATACACCCTATCCTGAGAGTAGATATAAATATGAGGAAAGTTTTGAATTCCATGAAGAAACATAGTACCCTCCCTTAGAAAAGATCTTAATCCTTGAAGAAATTCAAGAAGAGAAACCCAATCTTATCCTTCAAGTTAATATCCATGCTACTGAAAAACTTGCTGAAGAAATTCTCCTGTCCTTTCCTAAGATTCAATTGGTGAACATCCCTAATCCCTTATCACCTCAATCACCACAGTCTCCACATACAAATCAACCTTTAGGTGGTCAAACAATGGCAGGTGCAGCACCTCCCAATCCAATGGATGTTATCAGGGCTGCCAAATATGAACCTTTGGTATAATTTCATCCTCTCCCAGCAAATGGCTACATGAAGTACCTTCCAAGGTATGACAATGAAGGGGAAACAACTGCAGAGGAGAATTTAACTACTTTTTATTCCTTTGTTGATAATTTCCAAGTGGATTATGATGATGTGTGGATGAGGCTTTTTGTTCAAAGTTTAGATGGAGAAGTGAGGAAGTGGTCTAGGAACCATAGAGCTAACTCTATTACCACCATCACAGACCTTGATGCCACCTTCTTGAGAAAGTGGGGTGACAAGAAAGATGATTTGTATTACACGACAGAATTCAGAAATCCTCGAAGAAAGAATGGTGAATTTATCTCTGAATTCTCTCAGAGATTCAATCAGATGTACCAAAAAATACCAGATGATATCAGACCAGCTGAAAGGTTAGCAAAGATCACTTATGCTAATGCCTTTAATGTTAATTTTTGTTTGCTTCTTAGGGAAAGAAGATCATCCACTCTAGTTGATATGAAAAAATTAGCTCTTGAAGTTGAATCCAACATTCTAGCATCAGAACTGTTGAAGAAGAGATCAGATAAGGGAAAGCTAAAAGAAGAATATAATTCTTCTGCATCAAATACTAAAAATCAGAAGATTTCCTTGGAGGAGATGGTAAGGAAGATGGAGGAAATATCGTATGAATTGTCTAAACTCAGATTGGAAAAATAGAAATGGAATGAACCTCAAGAAGGAAATCGGAATCCAAATCAATATACAAGACCTCATAACCCTTAGATCATGCAGAGAGATAAGAAGAATAATGATGATCAGAAAATGCAAACACCTCTGTAGAACAATTACATTGAAGAGAATCATGAAGTTGAAGATGTAGATGAAGATCTGGATATTCATTTGTTCGGAGATGAGATTGCTCTCAGTCACCTAAAACAGAATGAATATGAAGATTCATTGAATTCACAGACTGGGGGAAGTCCAAATAATATGCTTTGTAATACATATCAGAAAGGGTACAATCTTAGATCCAAATCAACTCCTACCAAATCAGCTCCTACAAAATCTGCTCCTCAAAAAGATAAACCTGTTGTCCCAACAGTACAGACAGGCAACAAAAATCCTGAAAGAAAGATAGTACAGCCAGCTATGAAATTATCAGCCCCAAAAGAAAACAAGTTCTCATCTCCTTTCAGCCTAGAACATGAGATAAGTAAGATCAAAATTCCCATTCCTCTAACTGAATTGGTTAAAACAAATTCTTATAGAAGTCAAATTTTGAAATGGTTACAACCTTCTTCTGTTGTTGATCTTGTTACTGATGTGATTAATCTCTAGGATGAAAAAACCACTATTGTCTTAGGGCCAATTGTAGAAGAGAGGGATGACTCCACTCCTCCTTTTTATGTCTCATTAAATATTCATGACAAAATCCTTCATAACTACCTATTAGATTCTGGAGCCCATAATCTTATGCCAAAGGTTGTCATGGAAGAACTAGGGTTAGAAATCACTAAAGCATACCATGATCTCTTTTCTTTTGATTCCAAAAAGTTCAAATGCTTGGGGATTATCAAAGACCTTGTTGTTTCATTGTCTCAAATCCCAGCCAAAAGTTTAGCCATGGATATATTTGTGGTTGATATCCCTCCTAGGTTTGGTATGTTATTGTCCAGATCTTGGTGTAAGAAGCTTGGGCGATCTCTTCAAATGGATCTATCTTATGCCACTATACCTGTGTTTGGAGGGGAAATTAGAAGACTCTATCGTGAGGCTCAATTGTCTTATATTATCAGTGACAGTGATAATTCTATAAATCATCCTATCTATGCAGTTGATGTGGATTTGGGATCCTCTATATTTCATATTGATAATGTTGTCCAACAGTATTTGCCTTTGACAAAATCAGTTGCTGCCCCACACTCTGTTGAAAATCAAAATCTGTTATTGAAATTATACTTTGATGGAGCCTCATCCATAGAAGGCGCAGGAGCAGGTGTAGTCTTGATTTCTCCTGAACATGGCATCATTACCATGTCTTACAAGTTAGAATTTGATACAACAAATAACATTGTAGAGTATGAGGCATTGTTGTTAGGTCTAGGGGCAGCCAGAGAAATGAAAATTCAGCATTTGAAGGTGCATGGGGATTCTGAACTCATTGTACAACATGTTAGAAAGGTATATCAAACAAAGAATATTCGGTTGAAAGACTACAGAAATGAGGTATGAGACGTTGTTGAAGCCTTTTTTATGTCTTTTAATATTGTATATATTCCAAGAAATCAGAATGAGCAAGTTTATTCGTTGGTTGTGGAAGCAAGCACTTTTAAACCTCCTTTGCCCCCAAAGCTGAAATATGAGGTTGAGGTTAGGTACATGCCATCTATTCCAGACAATGTAAATCATTGGAGAGTGTTTGAGGAGGATTCCGAAATCAAAAGGTCCATTGAAGTTGTAGATGATTTTTCTTCAATCCATATAGATCAAGATGAGGATTTGGATGAGGCTAGCCATAATTTGAATTTTCATAATATGATTGTTGGGCATAAGATTTTGCAATTGCCTACTAATCATATTCCAAAAGGCCTTGTACCTATCAAAATATTTTTTTATCATAATGATTTTCTTGTGAAGCTTCCTGGTCCAGAAAAAGAAGCAGAGGTGATTGATTGGAATCTTGGGACTGTTGCAAATCCCAAGCATGTTAAATTATCAAAATTCTTGTCAGCAAAATACCGAGCTAAATATGAAGAATTGTTCAAGGATTTCACTGATATTTTTTCATGGTGGTACGAAGATCTAAGGACTTTTGATGAAACTGTCATCCAACATAAGATACCTTTGAAACATAATGTAATACCTTTCAAGAAGAAATTAAGGCAGATTAATCCTCTCTTGTTACCAATTATGGAGAAAGAAGTCAAGAAACTTTTAGATGCTAAAATCATTATACCCTTGAGGTACTCTAACTGGATAGAAAATCTGGTGCTCTTGAGGTAGAAGAATGGTGAAATCAGACTTTGTGTCGATTTCAGAAATTTGAACAGATGTTCCTAGAAAGACAACTATCCATTGCCCAAAATGGAACATATATTGCAAAGGGTGGTAGGATCTAGCAGGTTGTCTATGATTGATGGTTTCTCTGGATACAATCAAGTAGTTGTTCATCCAGACGAGATGGAGAAAACTGCATTCACAACACCAAGGGGTACTTTTATGTATGCATGGATGCATTTTGGTTTGATGAATGTTGGGGCCACTTTTCAATGAGCCATGGATATTGCCTTTATGGGAGAGAAGGATAAGTTTGTGATCATATATTTGGATGAAATTATTGTACTCTCTAGATCTTGTGAGGAGCATCTACGTCATTTGAGACAGGTATTTCTTAAGTGTAGAAGGTATGGTCTTTCTTTAAATCCAAAAAATCTCATTTTGCTTTATAACAAGGGAAATTGCTAGGGAATATTGTTTGTGCTAATGAAGTTAAAATTGATCCTGCTACAGTGATAGCTATTCAAAAGTTTTCAATCCCTAGAACTAAGAAGGAAATCCAGTCTTTCCTTGGGAAGATAAACTTTCTCAAAAGGTTTATTCCCAACTTTGTTGAATTCTTCAAACACGTAACTGGCATGTTGAAGAAAGGTAGTGAGATCAAATGGAGAACTGAAGTAGAAGATTTTTTCCAGTATATTAAGCAGGCTATTTCAGATGCTCATGTTTTGATTAGCCTAGATTTTGAAAAAGAATTCCTGATTTTTTCTTTCGCATCTCAAGATACTTAAGCAGCTGCTCTTTTGCAAAACAATTCAGAGGGTTTTGAACAACCCATTGCATTCTTCAGTAGGGGACTTTGAGATGCTGAGGTAAAGTACGATATTATGGAAAAGCAGGCTTTTGCTTTGGTTAAAGCATTGAAGTCTTTCAGAGTTTATGTGCTACATCCCAAAGTCATTGCATATGTACCATCTAGTGCTATTAAAGACATCTTGACTCAGCCAGACAATGATGGAAAGAGAAGTAAATGGATAGCTAATATATTGGAATATGATATGAAGATGAAGCCTACCAAGTTAGTCAAAGGGTAGGGGTTAGCTAAGTTGCTAGTTGATTCAAATTGCAGAGCTCTCGGAGTTGATTACATCTGTAATAATTCAAGAAATTTACAACCTCGTACCAACAATTCTCAAGCCAATCAAAAGATTGTTGGATCAGAATGGTACAAAGATATCCTTTATTTTCTGCAGAATTTCAAAGCTCCACCAAGAATGGATAAGTCCAAAGTAAGAAACTTGAAACTCAAAATTGTTAAGTATTGTGTAAATAATCAAACTATGTTTTGGAGAGATACTTCTATATTTTTACTAAGGTGTCTTGATGAAGAAGAAGCATAGAGAGTCATGTCATAATTTAATGAAGGAGTATGTGGGGGACGTCACTTCTGGAAGTCCATTGCATATAAAATTCCCAGGACTGGGTATTATTGGCCTAGTCTATTTTCTGATGTTTTTGCAAAGGTTAGAGCATGTGAGAAATGCCAAAGGTTTACTGGAAAACAGAATCTTAAGTCCTTACCTCTCAAACCTGTAAAAATTTATGCACCTTTCCAACATTGGGCTTTGGATTTCATAGGTGAGATTCACCATCCATCCAGTGGCCAACACAGATGGATTCTGACAGCTACAGATTACTTCATGAAGTGGATTGAAGTTGTACCTACTAGGAGGGCAACTGAAAAGGTAATTATAATCTTTCTTGAAGAGAATAATTTGTCAGATTTGGTTGTCCATAAGTGATCATTATTGATAACATTGCAGCTTTCAAATTCACTAACATGGTAAAATTATGTGAGGACTATGGAATTAAGCTTAGGCATTCTACTTCTTATTACCCATAGGGTAATGGCCTAGTTGAATCATCCAATAAAAGCATGGTTAAGATCATTAAGAAGCTTGTGGAAGATAATAAGAGAGCTTGGGATTCCAAATTGAAATATGCCTTCTGGGATGACCATGTTAGCACAAAGAGAGAAATTGGAACCTCGCCATTTCAATTAGTGTATGGAATGGAAGCAGTCTTTCCTATTCAACTTGATTTTCCAGTTATAAAATTGTTGCAACAAATTGAATCTGAACCTAATGATTCTATTAGAAGGATATCCCATATTCTAGAATTGCAGCAAGCAAGAGAGAAACTTCTGGAGAAGGCACATCAACATCAATAGACAATTAAAGACAGTTTTGACAGAAAAGCAAAAACAATGTAGTTGGTACCTAGTGAATTAGTTCTAAAATGGGATGCTCACAGAGAAGATCATCATGGGAAATCTGATAGCTTGTGGTCATGTCCATTCAGGGTGGAGAAGGTTTTAGACAACAACACTTTTCTATTGCAGAATTTTGAAGGTGAAGAGGTTTTTGGTGGCCCAGTAAATGGGCGTTTTCTAAGGAAATTATTTTACTAATTTTGTTGGTGGCTCAAATCTCATTGTACATACTAGTGTGGTGTGGTAATTAGGCAATAAAGACTCCATAGTCCAATGGAGCAAAGTTTCTTTTATTCTTTCAGTTTTCAGAAATGGTTTTTATTTGTTTTACAGTCTGATACATTTTTGAATAAAGTTTGTCCAAAGCTCAGGAGTTGGAACAACACAGTTTGCAAATAAGCATGGTATGAAGATCAAAGGATTAGAAGGCACAAGTCTACTCAAAGTTCTTAGATTTTCATAGGGAAAATTCCATCCCCATGGAGCCATTGTTAACACCTACTTTATTCTACATTGTTTTATTCCTCATTCATCCCTACTTGTCTTTTCAAATTTAGTTTAAGTTATAAATCTTTAGCATTATGTTGTTAAAGGTTTAATAACTTATCTTAAAGGGATTAGAACAATGCTAGATCGAATGAATGAGATGGACTTAATTTTATGAGAGGGGGACAAAATAAATTACACACATGTTTAACTGATTGATTGATGACATCACTTGGCTTCAAATCTTTTCATTTGAGCCATAAGTCATGTCAACATCTATACTTCATGATTATTTAACTTAGTAGGCTGCAAATTCAAAGTCTAATCCTCCCAAGAAAGCAAAAGGATAAATCTGATTGAGCGCTACAGGAACTTCCACATGTCCCTGGTCGTGATTATTTCGAGTACATTTGAGAGTCATGGAGGTTGTGGATTGTACTCCATAGTTCATATGTATGCAAAACAATTATAAAGTACCAGTTGTTAGCCATAGAATGCAAATATGGGTGGTATTTTCTACACATCAGTTGTCCAGAGGGTTACACGGATGAGGTTTTTCAAACAACATATTTTCAAAACTGGTGCATTGTTCGTTACCTACAGCAGTTGGTTGATTTGAATTGGCACCCACACAGCAGACAGATCCCCTATTATTCTCATCACACAACAGAAGATCCCTTCTTTGTAACCAAGAGTCTAGTCTTTTGGTCATGGGTGAGAAGATGGGTAAAGGTGGACATGTGAATAGGAAAGAACCCGAAGGACCTAAGATCATGGAGGCTTATGAAGATAGTTGCCATATTTTTGATCAGGCAGGTTGGTATCTTTTCTATACTAGGCTAGATGGTCATCATTACGCTACATCCATGGCGTTTTTTGAGAGATTCAATGGACAATGGGCCCGAATTGCAAACTTGGTCATGAAGGTTATAGAGGATTCCATAACAGCTGCTTGCAACCTCCTGACTGATGGCAAAAAGTGGTTTAAAAACAAATTGATTACAGGAGTAGATGTAAATTAGTTTTTGAAACCCAAACACAAAGACCCTAATTGGGTCAATGGCATTCCTAGGGAGTGGATTGATGATGAATGGATGGAATCCTTACTCGTGCTTAAAAGATTCATCACCTGTGAGGGGCGCTATTCTGTGGTATTTCTATTTCATCTTCGATTTATGCTTCATATGGAAGGAATTAAGAGGATGAATCTACCCTATTATTTCTTGAGGGATCTCAACAAGATGGCCATGAATATCCAAGCAAATCCCAAAACCCCTCCTCACGGAATATATCATCAAGGCTTGATCAAAGTACTTGTCAAAGCCGAGTTGGGGAAATTGCAGAAGACTTGTGATAAAAATTTTATCCAGTCTGGTTTTGAGAAGAAAGTGCATCCTTATGTTGCAAAATCACATGATAAGGGTGCTAAGCCTAAACAAGAACGTCATCTAGCACTAGTCAATCAGTGAATGCAAAGAAGAGAAAGAGAGCAACCTAATTTAAAATTTCAGATGAATCGGTGAATCTCTCCCAACTAACCAACAAGCAAATGCAGGGTCTTCTCATATCCTAGGTGGAGGTAAGCACCCTTTTCCTTTTGCACTGAAGACTTACTCTAGAAGGACTCAAAGACAGGTAAAACCTACGGTATTGGGAGAGCATAAAAAACCTGAGACAACAAAGGAATTGTTAGAGCCTATACATCCTAAAGACAATTCCCCAAAGGTCATTCCTCCCAGCTCAAGCTCCTCTGAAGAAAATGTCTCTCAATATAAAATTGTAATGCGAAAGAGGGCATCGATCCTCAAAACAAGTTCAGGATGAAGTCTAAAGCGGTGTATAAACCTGATATCACAGAGAAGGTCATCATCATCGATGAAGATCCTGTTAAACTTATGAGGAAGCCATCTACAAGCAATAAAATCTCTGTCACTAAGCTTGAGAAGAATAAATTCAAGAAGGGTGGTATGATCATAAATAAAAAGACTATAACTGGAAAAAACAGAGTTTCTAGCAGAAAACAGGGTAAGAAGAATATACAAAGCCCAAACCCCAAGATCGTATCTAAAGGGAATGAACCTAGGAGAATGCAACCCTGATCTCAATCTAAACAGACTAGGAAAGATAGTTCAGAATTATTGGCAGAAGCAGCTTCTTCAATCCTTCATAGAAATCTATCAATTTGAAAATACCACCTCCAGGGTAAATCCGGATTTTTAGATTAAAAATGATGGATGATGGAAAAATATTTGTGTTCCCTGTGTCTAAGGTATCATGCCCCTTTTATTCCATGACTAGCTACAACCCAAGCAAAAGAAGGAGTCGAAAACATGTAGAAATGGTTTTTTGGTAGGTCGCTACAGGAAGTTCCCACAATTACACACAGAAAAACAAGTTCGCTACAAGAACACCTGCAGCAGCCAATTTTGTTGTTAAACTCGTCCAGTTTCATATTTTTGTAACAGAGGAGGGTTATACCTATGCTATCATCTTATGGATCATGTTATGAAGCTATACATCTTTTGTGGATCTAAAAGCTATATTGGGATACAAAGATAAGTGCAGATTGGGCATCGGGATCGAGTTGTCAAAGGATGGATTCGTATGGATATTTGAAGATTAGGTATATCTGAGAAGGATTAAGAGGACGATGTAGTGCTATCATATGAATGAAGAACAAGTCAAGCAAAGAGTATTTTATGCAAGGTTGTGTTACCTTGATCCTAGGAGGTTCTTTTGTAAAACTAATATTATTTTGTATATCGGTGGTCAAAGGCTGAAATTCATTTTGAGTTTTTGTAGGGATTGAATTTGAGTTGTCCCTGATAGTCAGGATCGACCATAAGTTAACTAATTCAAAACACTATATATCAAATGATGTAGAAGAAGAAAGTGTTGAATCCCTATTTTGGCTTGATAGTGTATTGTTAAAAAAAATTGTTTCGATCTATCTTGCATGTGTAAAGACTTCAGTTGCTAATGAAATTAGTGGTTAGTATGTTATCTTTCTTTGTTTATCATCTTCATATTTTCCTTTGAACACTTAGTTGATGTTATATGAGCTTATGACAAATGTTTTTTTGCTGAGAAGGTTGCTTTAACAAGTTTTAGTAATCTCTGCCACGGTTGTGTTTTCTCCTTAAATCTTATTTAGAATGAATTCTAGATAAAGTTTTTTCCTTTGTTGCATAAAGACATTAAAGACAAGATTTGTTACTGATGTATTTATCAGTCTTTGTTTTTCCCTTTTCTCTCAATCACATCACTTTATCTTAAATTTCTAGCCATCATTTTTGTTTAACTGACTTGTTGCACTTAGGTGAGTGATCTTAACAAGATCTGATCATTATTCCCTTTTCAAATCAAGCAAGGATTTATCCATCCTAAAACCCCATTGAACATTTTGAAACAAGGTGTGTTAGGCTTAACTCAAATAGCAGTCTTGAGTTGACTTCTAGCGCTAACACCTGAGACACTGAGAGAGGGGGATAATCAGGATGTTATCGCCCTGAATTCCCTTATAGAGGGGGGTTGAAGTCTGGAAAGTGGTGAAAAAGACACAAACCTCACCCAGATCTGAGAAAGGGTTAGGTTCTTGACTCAATAAGCTTTCCAATGATGATGAGAGAAGGGGAGAATTCATATAAGATGCATACATTCCAAAAATATCAAGAAACAAACAAAAATTCAAAGGGCTAGAAAACACTAACGAAATATTAAATGAGTGTTCCTCAGTGGAATCACCAGTTTATGTTGTGGAAAAGTTTCCCCTGTGGATAGATGAAACCCCCCTTGGATTAAGACTCCTTTGATCCAGGATAGAAGGTCACAAATGGTTCTCTACTCCCCCCTTAAATCAATTGTAGATGTTTTTTATAGCACAAGTTGTAGGTTGGGCAAAGCCTCAAACAACCACAAAACAAGTTCTACAACTTGGGAATCCTACACCCAATGTCACCTCGATGTAGGTCTCGCACTTCAAGGGTGACTAGGTCACTCTTTGGAGGTGATCTCGATGACCCTAGGGGGATTGAGATGGAGATGGACTTAAATGGAAGTGAATCCCCTAGAGGTCAAGTCTAAGTTGAGTGAAGAGTCGGAACAAATGCCTTGCAAGTCAATTGATTGTTGCCCCAAAGGTATATTACTTCTCTGGATGATTGTACCTGCCCGAGACATAAGAAAATCCAACTTGCAATGATATATGTTAGTATGGATCAACAAGTTAAGCTTGTTGTCCCTAATTTGCAGCAATATATGACAATTTATATCAGCAAGTAAGACGTCCAAATCAGCATGTAAATCATAAGATCAATCAACAATATTATCAATGAGTGTGGCAATCAAGTATGGCTGAAAAATGGCACTTTAAGGTTGAATAAAGCAAGTTGTTATAATATGTATTTTCTGCAGAAAATTGCAGCCTTATGGCTGTATAATTCAATGGCATGCAACAACAAAATCAACCATGAAAAAGTGCCAAGAACTAGCCCAAAAGGTCTGCCCTAGTTAGTAGACTAGGTAAGTGAAGTTAGAGAGCTAGTCTAGGGTTAGTTTAGGAGTTAAGAGAGTGTTAGTAGCTAGGGTTATGGAACCCTAATGGCTTTAGGTTAAAGTTTGTAACAACAATTAAAGTAGTGGGAGACAGGGAATGGCCTAGTAGGGGAAGACTCCTCTCAATGAGGTAAACCAACTTCACGCGAGAAAACTTTCAAAAGATCAAAATTTGTGTTTCCCAAGGCAATGATTTTATATCTCCAATGCAAAAAATATATGACTAGTGCCTTTACTACTAGGTTAATGGATTCAAATAAAGAAATATCTAGAGAAGCTACCTCCTTGGGGGTTTAAGCCCTTTTACTTCCCAAGGAAATTTTCTCTAGCTAGGGTTTAAGCTAAGAGGGTGTATGCCCTAATACTTCTCTTAGAAAACGCTTGTTTAACCAATAAGATGAAGCATAAAATGATGAACACTATGGTGGGGTTGTATGCCCTTATACTTCCCACCTAACTCCTAGCACAACAATCCTTGACTTGAAAAAGAATGATAGCATAAGAGTAAAAGACCATAACAAAATCAAGAAAGATGCCAAGATAATCCACCATAAAAGCTAGAAAAACATCATCCAAGGCTAGCACCTCACTCCTCCATCAACCATTCTTTAAGATAGCCATAAAAAAGTGCACAAGAGCCAAATAGATCTAAGTGTAGCGAAAATTTCAGACCAATATTTCTCACAATGAGGGAGAGTTATGTTAAAATGAGATCTTATGTTCTCTTATTTATAAAAAATGTCACCAAGGTGACTTGTCCATAATTTAATGGGTAAGCCACAAGACTAGGGGTCAACAACCCTAATATGTTCCCCTTTAACAAAGTAATATTAAAAAATTCATCTAAAGTTTCTCTTTTGCACAAATAAACCCTAATTTTACATGGACGTCTCCCCTTTAGGGGACGTTTTGCCACTTTGAAGAAGTCGTTGGTGTTGGAGAAGCATGGGTAGGTCTCCAAAGGCCACATGTCAAGCATCTAGACGATCTCATCATGGTGAATACCCTCTTCTCCTCAAAACATCCATGTGTCAATCAGTGGCACCTCACAACCAATCCCTAACCCCCTAGGTGATGTCATGCCTCTAGAAATGACATTTTGCCTCTCCTAGGAAAAACGTTTGGCATGTGGGGGCTAGGCTATGTCGTCCAAGTCATCATCAAGGCCTTCCAAGTCTGATCTATCTCATCTGGCATGCGGACCCTTATCATCCAACCTGTGGGATTGTATCCCCATGGAATCCCAAGCTAGGCTTGTTCTCCCAAAATTGTCCACCAACTAGGTCCTGCAAAGACAAATGAGCACGCCCTCCAAGGATCTCAAGTCATAACATCATGATAAGTGAATCCGATCAATAAATGAGCCATCTAAGCATGTGCATCAAACTTCACTATATCAAACAATTAATTTCTCAAAGACACTATGCGACTTGTCAAGCTTGAATATGGGAGACTTGACAAGGTGTCCTATTGGGTAGATCTTGCCCTAGGTCAAGGAGAGTTTCCAAGAGATCCCTCTCTAAGCCATGTAAAGTGGATGAAGTGGTTAGAGTCAAGACTCAATGGGAACAGGACTCGTGACATACAAGGGGTCGTAGTGTCTCATTCATCAGTGCCTTTGTAGAGGGTGTGTGGTACCTTTTGTTAGCACTTTGTATATTTGTTCGGCTGATAAAACAAACGACAGAGGTAACTATTTCAACCAACTTTAGAGCTAGGTACTAGCATGTTCATCTCAAAGAGGGCTCTCTTGTGTCACTTTATATTTCTTTGGCAATCAGTGGCTAGATTTAGTTTGTTTTGGGGGGTTTTTATAAAGTTGTTGGCAAGGAAGGGGAGGGTCACTCAGGGCTATGGAGTCGAAATTCTGAAAGTGAATGAAAACAATGACTGGCCGGTAGAACTCTCCAGAGGATAAAGGCTAAATGAGGCGATGAATCTGAGTTATAAATTGTATTTAAGCAGGGTGTAAGAGGAAGGAGAAAACAAATAACTGCATCAGAGCATTACTGAAATGAATTTTGAATTAGTTAGGAAGAAAATTACACAATTTAAATTGCTTAAGCCGAGAGCATCATAAGATGAATTATGAGCTTTTAAATATCCAATTTAAACAGAAGAAAATGCAAATGGAATTGAAGAACACAGGAAATACATACAAATAGAGGAGACAAAACTCATATCACCACCATTAGAATCTTTTCATAGAGACTTCAAAAGCTTCTACATATGTATTCAATTCAGCTCCGGAAATTTACAATTGAGTTTAGAAAACAACTAAGAGGTGCCCTTACACTTCTGGAAACATTAATACATTTGGAACTTCTATCATTTATACAATTCAAGTTCCTTTCAATTAGAAACTGATTACAATAGTTGAATTGAAACGTTTCATCTTCTAAAACCGACTATAATAATTTCAAATAACAGTCTGGGTATGTGAACCGATTTACAATGATTAATCAAAACGCTTCGTAAACTAATGGTTGATTTCTCTGACTGCTCGAATTTAGTCTTCGCCATCTGTCTCGTTTTTGTCCCTTGTTGGACTCGCAAATTTTGTGACACACTTGGAGGCTATTTCCTGGTTCTTGAAAAACTACATTTTGTCTTGCCTAGCTGCACTATCTCTTTCCATTGCACGTCAGAAGGGATCTCGTAGTCCATCATTTATTTGATCGGAATATCCAAGTCAATGCAAGAGGTATAAGTCATGGTTGGCAGTCCAATATTCACTGTCTTGAACTAACTCAGGATCTCAAAATCCGTCATCAAACACTCCACCAGGTTTGTCCCCTTCAAGTTTTCCTCCAGGCTTTCAAACTTGGAGTGATCCATTCTGCATTGGGCGAGGTGAGAGTTGTACTCCTCCTGATCATACAGTTTCTTAAGCCCTAAATAGTGGCTCATTACCCATTAATTTGGGCATATTATATCAGTAATGTTATTTTATTTATGTCGTCTTTAGGCCATTAGTTGTAATTATACCTCCTAGTCTCCTATATATACCAAGGAGACATTTTCATTTTGAATCATCTTGTAATTGTACATTTATGTGGGCATAAGGAGGTTTCCCCCTCGAAGAGGCTTATTATCTTAATTTATCTCTTTTTCAAGGTGTCGAGTACTTATTCTGAGGTTTTTCTATGCTATATTGATATTTGGTTCTTAACATATGGTATCAGAGCTCAAGGTCTTAGGGTTTCGCTGCTACATCTGAGACACCTTGGCATTTTCGCTATAAATTGTTTTCTACAATGTTTCAAAAGGAACATCTTGGAGGGTATTTAGTAGATGGATCAAGGTATGTTGGGTTAAAATTTCAGCTCATGAGGCCTTATACTTTTGGAAATACAGCCTGTGCAATATAGGGTTCTGGAATCTTCCTGAACTGAGTCATTGCGAAATTTTCAATATAATTTTTTTTTTGTAACATTTCAGACCCTAAAATTTGGAGGCTATTCACAAAAATTAGTAAGGTATCTGTGGTAAAAATTTCATATTATGGGTCATCTTACATTTGTAGATACACCCTATGGAAGATAGAGTATCTGACTAGTCTCAAGAAGGTGTTTCGGGTAAGACAATCATAACTTCTTCCTAGAGTATTGAAATTGAGTGAGACTGGTTTCATTGGATAGTGGATAGTCTGTAGTATTTTTGGTACGAGTTTCAGAATTTTATATTAATTATTTTGTGTGGGGCGCTCTATACAAGTGAGATCTCCTGAAAAGGCCAAAAATCAGCAAGTTGTGGGGAAGCTACCATAAATTCCACTTGGCACATCCAATTTTTGTCAGACCTGTGGCATTGCAGATAAGAAATATTAGAGAACTATAAAAAATAAATTTTCATACCCAAAAGGGCCTAAACTTTGGACATACAGTAGAAGAAAGATTGTCTAGCAGAACCACCTCAAAATCAAGGTTCAAAAGTGATACTTGGCCAACATGCCACCCAAAAAGGGAAATTCTACACCAAATAAGCCTCAAGACAATCCTACTTGGACTCTTGATGAAGGTGAAGAAATGCGTAGGGACATAAATGATTTACAAAAGAAGATAGTAACAAAATATGAACTACAAGAGATGGAAGCTAAGTTGGAGGCAAAGATGGATGGTTTCATAGAAGGATTGAAAAAATTCGTAATAGAGAGGACACATGAAAGTGAAAATGTATCCCATGAAATTCATGATGAGGACACAAGGAAGCTGAATCAAGAATGGAATAATTCTAACTTTAGGTTGAATACCAACCGTGTTCCTAAGATCGATATGAGGAAGTTTGATGGCAAGGACCCTGTCACATGGATACTTCAGATGGAGCAATTATTTGATCTACATAATGTCCCACAGACAAAAAAGGTACGAATTGCTTCTTTATATTTAGAACCCAATCAATTTGTATGATATATATGGTTGTGTTCTCGCAAATCACTCGTCACTTGGACATTTTTCACGGAAGAAATGATAGCACACTGTGAGGATACAAGGAGAAATACCTTATTTATCCAATTGATAAATCTCAAGCAAAAGGTTTTAGTTATAGAGCACATTGAGAACTTCCAAAGATTGAATATAAAGGTAACAGATATTCCAAATAAGCACTTGATTGATGTATTCATAGGAACTTTAAGAGATTACATTCAACATGAGGTTTGCCTTTGGGAACCTAAATCATTGGAGAATGCATTTAGGGTGGCAAGAAATGTTGAAAGTAAAAATATGGCTATGGCTACTAGAAGGACCAATCCTAACATCTATAGAGAGAATAATGCTCCTTCTTCTAAAAGACCTCAACCTACAAGGTTGACACCTCAACAATCGGAGGAAAGAAAAGAAAAGGGTTTATGCTTTAATTGTGACAGCAAGTACAGTAAGGGACATAAGTGTGGTAAGAAGAAATTATTCTACATAGATTGTGAAGAGGAAGAAGAACAAGAACATGAACAAGAACCATCTCAAGATGAAAACGTAGAATCAATTTCATCTGAAGAGTTGACTCCCACGATATCGTGTAATTCATTGGTTGGAATTAGCACTCCTCAAAACCTCAAGAACGAAGGATATATCAAAAAGAAAAAGGTAATAGTCCTAATTGATTCTGGCAGTACTCATAATTCCATTCACTATAAATTAGCCAAAGATCTCAATTGCTTTGTATATCCAGCACCAGAGTTTCAAGTAATGATTGCAAATGGAGGAACTATCAATTGCTCAGGAAAATGCAATAAGATCAATCTTAATATGGGGGAATATGTAATGAATAGTCCAATGATTGCTATACCCATGAGTGGTGATGATGTTGTACTAGGAATCCAATGGTTACAATCATTAGAAACAATGGATTTTAATTTTCGAGAACTTTTCATGAAATTTTTATTAGAAGGAAAAGAAATTGAGTTAAGAGGTATCACTGGGAAACTCGGTAAGGTGATAAGCTCTAATGGCATGACGAAATTATTGAAAAAGGGGCATCAAGGTGTTATTGCACAACTATGCTCACTAGATGTGCAAACATCTAAGCCATCTATTCCTCTAGATCTCCAAGGGATCATTGATAAGCATCCCAAAGTATTTGAAGATATTCCCAAAGGTCTTCCACCCACTCAAAATCATGATCATGATATTCACCTAATTCCTAGGAGTGTTCCTCCTAACATCAGGACATACAGATACCCTTATGCCCATAAGAGTGAAATTGAGTGCATGGTTGAAGAAATGCTAGAGGCTAGCATTATTAGACCTAGCCAAAGTTCTTACTCCTCACCGGTGGTAATGGTATTCAAGAAAGATGGTTCATGGCGTATGTGTCTAGATTATAGAGAGCTCAACAAGATCATTATTAAAGATAAGTTTCTCGTTCCCGTCATTGATGAATTGTTAGATGAACTACCTAGAGAAATCTATTTACAAAGTTGGATCTTCGTTCAGGGTATCATCAAATTAGAATGAAGGAAAAAGATATCCCAAAAACAGCATTCCGAACTCATGAAGGCCATTATGAATTTTTGGTCATGCCTTTTGGCCTTACAAATGCACCTTCCACATTCCAAGGGTTGATGAATTCCATTTTAAAGCCCTTCCTTCGAAAGTTTGTGTTAGTATTTTTTTATGATATACTAATCTATAGCAAGTCTCAGGAGGATCATGTGCAACATGTTGACAAGGTGCTTCAACTACTAAAGGAGCAACAACTATATGCCAAACCATCCAAATGTTTCTTTGGAGTAAAGGAGGTAGAGTATTTGGTTCATATTGTGTCTCATGAAGGTGTCAAGGTAGACCCTAACAAGATTAAGGTCATGATGGACTGGTTGATTCCCAAAACATTAAAGAATCTTAGAGGATTTTTGGGTTTGATAGGTTACTACCGCAAGTTTGTGTGACACTATAGAAGAATAGCAACACCTTTAACGGCACTAACTAAGAAGGATGCATTTTCATGGACTCCAGAGGCAAATAAAGCTTATGAACAACTTAAAGAGGTGATGTGCAAAGCTTCTGTCTTGACCACTCCAGACTTCACAAAAAGCTTTATTGTGGAATGTGATGCCTCGGGAAATGGAATTGGTGTTGTCCTAATGCAAGAAGGAAGGCCCCTGGCTTTTGAAAGTCGACCACTCAAGGGAAATGACTTACACAAACCCATGTATGAGAAGGAAATGATGGCAATAGTACATGCATTGAAGAAATGGTGTCCTTACCTAATAGGTAGGCACTTCAAGGTCAAACCATATCATGATAGTCTTAAATACTTCTTGGAACAAAGACTATCTTCAGAAGAACAACAAAAATGGGTAACCAAGATATTGGGTTATGATTTTGAAATCGTCTAT
>ML840407.1:0-15297 GCA_009831015.1 Picea engelmannii | reverse complement strand
GTTGAAGGAATTACATGTTTAGCAGATGTGACAAATTTGATGATCCAGGAAGTTGCGATTTAGTGTTGGAAACGTGCAAAGTCAATGGAATTGGAAGGTCATTTGGTTGAAGAATGGATGAAGTATACCGATATATTGAAGCATAGTGATTTTTCTTTAAAGGACCAGAATGATGAATTAAAATGGTCATTGAATAAATCCTTATGGGTGCTTACAACCAAGTTAGGATATAAAACCAAAATCAATGAAGGATTGGGTGATGTGAGCCAGTGGCGGTGGAAGTTGGTATGGAAGTTAGCATGTCCTTTAAAAATCAGAATTTTCTTATGGATTTGTTTGGCTAATAAGATTGTTACATGGGATAATGGTTAAAAGAGAAACTTGATCATGCCCAGTGGGTATTGCATGTGTAAAAATGATTGTGAATCTTGAAACCATTTATTCATTTATTGCCAATTCACCAAAGTTGTATGGATAAAAATTTCCAATAGTTTCAAGTGACAAATTCATTGGGATAAATTAAATTTGCTCGACTGTATGGAATTTTGGATGATTGATAACCATGTTTCCTCACATAGAGCACTACTTGCGTACGTGTTATGGGGCATCTGGTTAACCAAAAACTAGTTGATTTTTGAAGATGAGGAGGCACAATTAAGAAGACTTGCACATCATATTCGAGTCTCTTATGGGGAAGGAAGGAAGCAACCAAATAATATTGTTCCCAAAATCCTTCAAGAATTGATTATAGATCACACTAAGCCTTGGGGATTTTTTGATGGAGCATGCCAGGGTACTCTAGGAAGTTGTGGAGTCGAGGCCATTCTTTAGCTAGATAATGCAAATTACTTTTTACTAAAGTATGGGGCATGTTTGTGAACAAACAATAGAGCAAAACTATATGCCCTTTGGATCCTACTTAAGGTTGCAATGGATAGGCAAGTTAAGAATCTATAGGTATTTGGTGACTCCAAACTTCTGATGGATTGGGCAAATTGTAAAAGTAACATTTCTAAATTGGAGATGGGACCTATTTTGGACATGATAATGGAAAATAATTTAATTTATGAAGAGGTGTCCTTTGCTCATTTTCATCGAGAATTTAACCATAAAGCTGATCAATTATCCAAGGAAGCACTTATTTTGGAGGAAGGTTGTTTACTTGTTCATGATATTAAGGACCATACTCCTACATATTTGATACACTTACAACTTTTTTGATGAATGGATTTTTGGTCATGTTTTATTTTTTGTTTATGTAGAGTTAGAGAGAGTTTGTATCATGGTTTTGTCTTGGCATCAATATGATGTTGTGGAACTATTTGTTTACAGAAATACCTATAAGAGTCTGAGTCTTAAGATAGGCTATAGTCTTATTTGATAGAGGTATTCTATAAAGGCAATGGTTACTAAGGTTATAAGTCGAAGGGATCGTCAATATGTATTTGATTTCCACTCGAAATATCAATACAATGATTTTTTTCTCGGAAAAAAAAAATTAGTGGATAAAGTTAATACCCTTATTTAATCTTTTTCTTAAAGTTGTACGTATGTAATGCTTTGCACTGCGTTCCCATGACTTTGGATTAAATCATTATTGTTATTATTTAATATATTAGCTTAGGATATATTAATAAAGATTTTTACCAAAAAAAATAAAATTTTGTGCTTTCAAATATTAAGAATGTTTATATATGTATAATTTTTTAATTAAACATTAAACTATAATTAAATCTCATATAAGTCTTCAACTTGTAGTTTTACAAAGTGCATTAAGAGAGTATGTAACAACTTCACAAAAACAAATTAACATTAAAAAACAATGTTAAGACTTTCAAAAGTAAGTTTACAACGTGCTATTATAGAAATCTAGCAACAATCAACTATACAAAATGCCACAAGATTTGTACTTGTTTCGGACCATCCAAGTGTCACTAAAAAGAGGACCTTTCCATAAAAGCAAGGAGATAAAGAAGAAGTGAAATTTAGCTTGAAACCGCCTCAATTCTGTCTGAAGGGTCTATGTCACGCCTTTTAGATGCTATTTTGCCTTTCAATATGTATGTCCCGAATAGAGATATAATCGCTTTCGCGCAACTATGGAAAATATCTATCAACTATTGAGTATTGGAATGGAAATACATTATATATATATATATATATATATATATAATCCCCTTCGACTCACCCAAAAGTAAAGCACTTGGTAATTCATGTGGGTGGGGATGTGTCTCGTGCAGGTAAAGCCTAAGATTATATAAGTGAAAGCCTCCTTCCTAGAAGTGGACATTGTATAAAGAAAGAGCATATGAGATGTAATGCCTTTGCGACCACATTGATTCCTTGCCCACCTCTACCTACCTATGCTGTTGTAGCCTTTGTTTCTGCCTTTGAAACTCAAGCATCAACTATCTGCTTATAGGTAAACTCATATGCTCTATGAAATTTAGCCTGCATAAAACCCCGCTTCCGAAGGCCTCTACATCAAACTCGTATATCAACACATAATAGGCACTTTCAAAGCCCATTCCCAGCAACATTTAAGCCAGTTCGAGAGCCATCAGTAGGGGAAAAGATCACAGAGGATATTTATGTACGTAATGAAATAGGTCAAGGCCCTTCCCTTCTTTAAGAAGGCAAGCAACGGCCGTATGATAAACAAAATGGCCAACGCTATTATCTAGTCTTTCAAACCTAGGCCTACCTATTGATAGATCAACCCCCAAACTGACTGTTCATAAATGATTAGGTATTCCTATAGCAATCCGCCAATGAAGGAAAGGTTTTGATTCTTGATTGGGTCAAGTTGTAGCCATTACCCATTTTGTTGCGGATTTTGCAAAATTAGAAACACTACTGACCGACCTCTTGACGAAGCATGTTCCATTTATTGGGGCCATCAACAAAATGAAGATTACAAGTCGATTGGGGTCATCTTTGTGATTTCTTGTCTGGCTTTGGCTTCAGACCAGTCGAACCCAGAGATTACATTCGACGTCATGAGAATCGGTGTCTCCTTGGGTGCCTTCCCCGAGACTTTACATAGTTATTTTTTCATATACTCGGGGTCCTTAGCACATTGAGAGAAAACACTTCTGCAACCCAACATCTTGAAAAACGAGCACGATAATTTCATTCTTACCATACAAAACACAAGCAACACATGTCATGCCTACTTGATGATGCCTACTCTTGACATCAAATCCTTGTTGGAGCAAAAGCCACCCCCCAAACCTTGTGCTTAAAAGAATAATGTGATTTACAGATGCATTGACACTAGAGAGGCACAAGATCCTTCACCTCCCACCTTTTGTTCAAGCGCAGGACAATGTCGATGATGTGCCTTACCATATCATAAGATCATTGCTTACATATATGTAGAAGGGATTCCCATTCCTCCATCTCCAATCCATCCATAACAGACCCATGTGACTACATTTCTAAAAGATACACTTTGGGAATGATGTAACAGAAGCCTTTTAACATAACTTTCTTCGCACCAGTTGCAATGTATGTTGTTGTTGTTGCTCATGGTTCCACAAATCTTTCCACATAAGAGTCCTTTCCTTGTTGATTTTTTTTACCAACAAACCTAGTCGAGAGGCTAACCTAACCATTGGAAACTGAGAACATCCAAATCAGTTATGACACCAAATCCTAAGCCTTTCGAGGTCCCTCAAACTGCTAAGATAGAAATCTAGACATAGCCTACCAAGCGACACAGACCTTCTTGCAGGGTAGAACTAGAAATCACAAATGTTTAAGCATCCTTAATTATGCCACACAACTAGAAATAACTTTTAATACCCTTGATGTGTTAAGGCTATTGAATCTAGTGCAAAAAGAAGAAAAGTAATTTAATACATATTCAAAGAATTGTTGTAGTTTCAAGACGTTAAGTCATTCAAATTATTGAAAATCTTGAGCATTAAAATGATAATTCCAAGTGTTGAATTATTCTCCAACCCGTGTGTTGGAAAGACCCAAACTTGTAAATAAGCCTCTCCCTACACTATGTACGTGATCCGGATTTTATTAGTAGAACGAAATGAATACAGATTATTATTAAAAGATGCTTAACACAGAATAACAGAGAAACAAAAAATTGGTTTCTATTCAATAAGGAAATAAGTTGAAACTGTAAAATGCAGCGGAAAACAAGTTTTTTGGAATGGTGGCGACTTATCTATGAGAAGAGATGTGACGGTTGCGCTCATCTGCAAGAAGGTGATTACAATGAGGCTATGAATGCCTTCTTATAATAAGCATGAATGTCAAAACCCTAGACATCCAAAAACCTAAGCCTAGGAGATGAAGCGCCAAAAGTCACGTGGGCCCCTTTGGGGTAAGCTAGTACATCAACTTCCATGGGTTGTAACTTTTGCATACAATCTCCGTTTTAGGTGCGTGATAGCCCGTTGGAAAGGTCTATCTGAGGACTACACATGTTGTTGTCAAAATCTAACCAAGTCTATAGTCTAACTAGGGAGAACCCTAAAAACGTTGTTTAGGGCCTCAAAACTACCCCGGAAGTCAAGAACCCGAAAACTAGGAAAAAACTACCAAACTGGAAAACTGCCAAAATGAACCAGTTTAAATAGGTGGGAGGCCACCAACAGCCATATGGATTAATCCTCCCCCCTTAGGAAGCATTAATGGTCTTCATTGCACTGAGCTCCCCCATCAGATGAGGAAATTTCTGTTGAACTTGGCTCCGGGTGATCCGCCTGCCTTGGTGCAGGAGTTGCCCTGCTTTGAGAACTTGATAAAGTTGGATCATTTGCTGTCAAGTACCCTTGACCTGTGTGTCCACAATATGATCATGGTATGCCTGTTGCATGCAGTCATGGTTGAGCTATGTTGGTGTCAACTATTCTTCTACCTCAAATGTGTCCAATAATGGTGGGAAATATGGCCGAAGGATAGCCACATTGAACAATGGGTGCACGACAAGGAAAGGAGGAATGTTGAGCTCAAAATCATGGTCACCCACAACCTTGGTGATGGTGTAAGGTCCATAACGGAGCGGGCAAAGCTTATGATGGGGCCTTGTAGGGCGTTCTTTCTACAAGTGCAACCAAACTTTGTCTCCCACCTGAAACTTATGTGGCACCCAATGTTGATCATGGCATTGCTTGTACTTGGCATTGGACTTCTGTAGAATATCCTGAACTAATTGGCAGATGTGATGGATCCGCTCAATGAACCGAGTGGCTTTGTCAGGTTCAGTTGGAGCAAGGAATGAGTTGGTCAAGGTGGCCGCAAGGGGTAGTGTAATATCCATGGGACCTAATGGTTGGAATACCAACCCCACCTGAAATGGGTTGTGGTCGGTTGAGCTATGTAGGGATCGATTGTAGCTATGTTGAACATAGGGAAGACTCTCATCCCATGTGCGGGGGTGCTTGGAATTGTACATGTACAGGATATGCATAATCATCCGATTGACGACCTCTGTTTGGCCATCTGCCTGGGGGTGGAAAGCAGTGAATTCAATGAGCTTGGTGTCCAGCAGTGACCAAAGGCTCGATCAAAATGTGTTGAGGAACCGACTGTCCTGATCTGAGACAATGGTTTTTGGGATTCCAAAATGTATCTATACTCATTCATAGAAAAGTTTGGCAATGGCCTATGTTGTGATGCTCTTCTTACAGGCGGCCAGAATCGCCATCTTGGAAAATCGATCAACAACCACAAAAACATAGTCATTTCCCCTATTGGTGGACGAAAGGCCTGACATGTAGTCCATTGAGATGGATTCCCATGGCATGTTAGGAGTAGGCAAAGGTGTGTATAGGCCCTGTTTCTTAGTGGTCGATTTGGCAATAGTGCAGGACTTGATATACTTGCCCACATCATGTCGAAGTTTCAGCCAATAGAAATGTTTCTACAGTATGGGTCTTTTCAACGCCGAAGTGTCCTGCCACCCGGCTGTAGTGGGCTTCCCAAATCAGCTTCGCTCTCTCGCTTGATGGAACACATAGATGGCCCAGATGGCACAACAACCTATCTTGAAGATGGAAATAGCGACAACTGAGTTTGCGCCCAACATTTGGTAGGTGGTGGCGAAGTCAGGGTCTGTCTCATAGAGGTGGGGCCATCTGAAGGTCTCGTAGCCACAAGAGTCTAACACCGTGGTGAGTGTTGCGACTAGAGGTTGGTTGAGGCAATCAATGACTTGATTGGTACTTCATGTTTTATACTTTATGTTGAGGTGGAACTGCTGCAAGTATGTGGACCACTTATGATGGTGGTCATTCTGCAATTTTCCTTGCGTCTGCATGAACTGTAGTGGCTTATGATCAGTGTGGATGATTGTCTCCTTCCCAAGAATGTAATGTCTCCACTGGAGGAAGGCTTGCACAATGGAGTATGTTTCTTTTTTGTAAGTAGGGTATTTACGGACAACATCTGATAGTGTATCACTATGATAGGTCATGGGGTGGTCGTGCTAAGTGAGAACGATGCCCACAACATAGTCTAAAGCGTTTGTCTCGATCTCAAATGGTTGTTGCAGGTTCAGTAATGAAAGTACTAGGGCTGAGCACAAGCGTTGCTTCAAATCATCAAACGCTTGTTGTTGGGACAAGTCCCACACAAATTTTGCGTTACCAACACCCCTGGTGACTTGGTTGAGGGTCCATGCAATATGGGAGAATCCCAACACGAACCTGCGATAGCAATTGGCAAGCCCCAAGAAGCTTCGAAGCACAGTGAGTGTGGTTGGGGCTAGCCAGTCACGGATGACCTGGATCTTGGTTGGATCCACATGTACACCATGGTGATCAATAATGTATCATAGGTAATGGACCATGTCCATGTCGAATGAACATTTTTCCAAGTTGGCATATAACTTGTTTTTTCATAGGGCATGTAGAACCTGTTGAATATGTTGTAAGTGTTTCGCCCAAGTCTTGTTGTAGATCATGATGTCATCTAGATACACTACTACATGAAAAGTATTGGTGAATGCTCAAAGGATATCATCCATCATCCTCATGAAAGTTGTTGGAGCATTTGTCAAGCCAAAGGGCATGACCCATCCATTCAAAGAGATCATCTTTTGACTTGAAGGCGGTCTTCCATACATCTTTCTGTTATATTGGGACCTAGTGGTAGCCAAACTTCAGATCAATCTTACTAAAGTATTTGACCCCCGTGAGCTGATCAAGGAGGTCGTCGATTCGTGGAATCGGGTATTGGTTCTTGACTGTGATTTTATTCAGGGCACGGTAATCAATTTAGAGTCGCCAGGTCTCGTCTTTCTTTTGCACCATCACGATTGGGCTCCCACAAGGTGATGAGTTGGGACAGATGTGCCCCTTGTGGAGCAGTTCTTGGATCTGTCGCTTGACCTCCTCATTCTCAAATAGAGAGTGAAGGTAGACTGGCCCATAGGGCAGCGGTGCGTCGGCGATCAAATCGATGGGATGCTTGACCTGACAGTGTAGAGGTACCCCGGTAGGTGAGGAAAAGATTTCTAAGTATTCTTCCATGACCTTATCCACTTGCTTTTGTTGTGTGGAGAGGTCAGTCGTGGAGGCCCTGGACGTGGCTGCAATCTTTTTCTCACTCTGAGAGCGAATCACGAAGAAGACAAACTTCTCGATCTGAGAGATGACCTTCCTGCATTGCTTGGTAGAGATCAAGGAAATATCACTAAGCGAGACTGCGTCGGATATCCTATACAATTTCTTGTGCAAAGTAATAATAACACTACGAGGCCTAGACTCATATACAACATGACATTTCCATAAATACGGTTGGCCGAAAAGAAAATTGCAAACTTCTAGAGGAGCAACATCACATAATACCTCGTCTTTGAAGGGCTTGATGTCGTACAACATGCAACACTGTTGGCTGACGCGGAGATCGCTTCCTTGGTGGAGCCACCAAATGGTATAGGGTTGCGGGTGCGACGTTGTCAGCAAGGCTAGCCGCTTGACGATCTATGTTGACATGAGGTTCTTCTAGAAACCACTGTCAACGATGAAGTGTAGCAGGGTACCCTTCACCCACATCTATAAATGAAAAAGGCGCTCGCCTTCCTCTGGCTCGTCTGGTTCACCGGGTTGGATCGTGGTGGTAGCAACGATAACAATGGGTTCCGCTTCGATGATTCGTTTCCCCCTTTTTGGTTCTGACTCAGAGTCAGAACCTACATCTGATTCAGAGGCTTTCACCTCAGCCATCAACCACTACTTTGAGCGACAATCGACAGTGTTATGCCATGGGCTCTTATGGAAGTCGAACCACTTCCCGATGTCTTTCTGTCTTTCTGATGTCCTTCTTTGCTTGCGGCTTGGACTGCTTTTCCTGAGGCGATCCATCTTTGCTCCGTCCTTTGTTCTGCAGGTTGGGGCTGCCCTTTTCTGTCTTTTGCTGTGAGGAGTTCCCAGGCCCAAATTGTCGCATGTTTTGTTTAAGCTTCTGCTCGATTTTGACGACATATCGGTAGGTCACGCCCAATGACGAAATGTCCAGAAACTCCATTTTGGCTTGAATGTATCAATACATACCATCGCGATACTTGAGCACCCGATGTTGCTCTGAATATTTGATACCCAACTTGGTGCACAAGGTATGGAAGATATTTGTGAACTCGGGCACTGCTTGGTCTCTTTCTTGCCGCAGTGTGGTCCATTTTGTATATAGGTCGTCATAGCTTCCGAGATGGTAGTATTGTTCCTTAATAGAATCCATGAAGGACTCCCATGTGGCCACAACTGTAATGAGGGTTCCTTTGTTTCCTTTTTCTCACAGAACATTTCCCATTAATCTTTGACATGGGGAACGACTTTGAGGAGCACAAAAGTAATATTTTCTCTATTCAAAAAGTTATGGACAGAGAAATACCCTTATAGTAGATTCAACCATTTGTCTACAACATTTACATCTATCTAACCTTCGAATATAGGAATATCGAAATAGATTTGTACCTTGAAGGGGGCGACGCCTCCATTTAAGGAAGATGTTTCACCTGTTGATAGTCGTCGAAGGATTTGCGCAAAACTATCCATCATCTCATTCCTCTGTTGTGTGAGGGCTTCCTCGAGAAAAAAATTGAAAGGATCTCTTGTATCGTCGTCTTTCTTTTCTTTCACCATGAGAGGTCTCTTGGGCTTGCAGGAGCTTTTGTCCTCAATATAAGCAAACTCGAGACCCAATTCTTTGTACCTTGATCTCGTTGGGGACATGCATTAAAAGCGACAAGGAGCAGACCGCTCTGATACCACTGATCCAAATTTTACGAGAATAACAAAATGAATACATATTATTATTAAAAGATGTTGAACACAAAATAACAAAGATACAAAAAAAATGGTTTCTATTTCATAAGGAAATAAGTTGAAACTGTAAAATGCAGCGGAAAACAAGCTTGTTGGAATGGTGGCGACTTATCTCCGAGAAGAGATGTGACAGTTGCACTCATTCGCAAGAAGTTGATTACAATGAGGGTCTGAAGGAATTTTTACTATAAGCATGAATTTCAAAACCCTAGACATCCAGAAATCTAACCCTAGGAGATGAAGCGCCAAAAGTCATGTGGGCCCCGCTGGGGTAAGCTAGTACATCAACTTCTCGGGGTCGTAAATTTTGCATACGATCTCTGTTTTAGGCGCGTGATAGCCTGTTGGAAAGGTCTATCCAAGGACTACACATGTTTTCGTTAGTCTCTAACTATGTCTGCAGTTTAATTGTGGCGATCCCTAAAAACATTGTTTAGGGCCTCAAAACGGCCCCAGAAGTCGGGGACTCGAAAACTAGGAAAAAATGCCAAACCGGAAAACTGCCAGAATGAACTAGTTGGAATAGGTGGGAGGCCAACGACATCCATCTGGATCAATCCTCCCCCCTTAGGAAGCAATGGTCTTCGTTGCATTGAGTTACCCCATCAGATGAGGAAATTTTTGTTGAACTTGGCTCCGGGTGATCCACTTGCCTTGGTGCAGGAGCTGCCCTGCTTTGAGAACTTGATAAAGTTGGATACTTTGCTGTCGAGTGCCCTTGACCTGTGTGTCCATAATATGATAATGGTATGCCTGTTGCATGTAGTCAGGGTTGATCTCTCTTAGTGTCAACTGTTCTGCTACCTCAGATATGTCCAATAATGGTGGGAAATATGGTCGAAGGAGAGCCATGTTTAACACTGGGTGCACGCCAAGGAAAGGAGGAATGTTGAGCTCAAAATCATTGAAACCCATAACCTTGGTGATGTTGTAAGGTCCATAACGGAGCGGCCGAAGCTTACGATGGGGCCTTGTAAGGCGTTCTTTCTGCAAGGGCAACCAAACTTTGTCTCCCACTTGAAACTTATGTGGCACCCGATGTTGATCATGGACTTGCTTGTACTTAGGATTGGACTTCTGTAGAATATCCTGAACCGATTGGAAAATGTGATGGATTCGCTCAATGAACCGAGTGGCTTTGTCAGCTTCAGTTGGAGCAAGGGATGAGTTGGCCGAGGTGGCCACAAGGGGTAGTGTAATATCCATGGGACCCAATGGTTGGAATCCTAACCCCACCTAAAAGGGGTTGTGGCCAGTTGAGCTATGTAGGGCTCGATTGTAGCTATGTTGAACATAGGGAAGACTCTCATCCCATGTGTGGGGGTGCTTGGAATTGTACATGTGTAGGATATGCACGATCATCCGATTGACGACCTCCATTTGGCCATCTGTCTGGGGGTGGAAAGTAGTGAATTTGGTGAGCTTGGTGTCCAGTAATGACCAGAGGCTCGATCAGAATGTGCTGAGGAACCGACTGTCCTGATCTTAGACAATGGTTTTTGGGATTCCAAAATGTACCCATACTCATTTAAAGAAAAGTTTGGCAATGGCCTTTGCTGTGATGCTCTTCTTACAGGCGGCCATAATCACCATCTTGGAAAATCGATCAACAACCACAAAAATACAGTCATTTCCCCTCTTGGTTGACGGAAAGACCGACATGTAGTCCATTGAGATGGATTCCCATGACATGTCAGGAGTAGGCAGAGGTGTGTATAGGCCCTGTTTCTCAGTGGTCGGTTTGGCAATAGCGCAGGCAGTGCAGTACCTGATATACTTGCCCACATCCTGTCGAATTTTTGGCTAGTAGAAATGTTTCTACAGTACTGCCACTGTCTTTTTGACACCTAAGTGTCCTGCCACTCGATTGTAGTGGGCTTCCTAAATCAGCTTCGCTCGCTCGCTTGATGGAACACAAAGATGGCCCATATGGCACAACAACTCATCCTGAAGATGGAAATTAGCAACAAATGAGTTTGCGCCCAACATTTGGTAGGTGGTGGCAAAGTCAGGGTCTGTCTCATAGAGGTGGGGCCATCCGAAGGTCTCGTGGCCACAATAATCTAGCACTGTGGTGAGTGTCATGACTGGATGTCGGCTGAGGCAATCAACGACTTGGTTGATACTTCCTGTTTTATACTTGGTGTTGAGGTGGAACTTCTGCAAGTATGTGGACCACTTATGATGGTGGTAATTCTGAAATTTTCCTTGCGTCTACATGAACTGTAGTGGCTTATGATCAGTGTGGATGATTGTCTCCTTCCAAAGAATGTAATGTCTCCACTAGCGGAAGGCTTGCATAATGGAGTACATTTCTTTGTCATAAATAGGGTACTTACGAACAACATTTGATAGTGTCTCACTATGATAGGTCATGGGGTGGTCATGCTAAATGAGAACGATGCCCACAGCATAGTCTGAAGCGTTTGTCTCGATCTCAAAGGGCTGATGCAGGTCCAGTAATGAAATTATTGGGGTTGAGCACAAGCGCTGCTTCAAATCATTGAACACTTGTTGTTGGGACAGGTCCCACAAAATTTTTGCCTTACCACCACTCTTGGTGACTTGGCTAAGGGCCCATGCAATATGGGAGAATCCCAACACGAACCTGTGATAGAAATTGGCAAGCCCCAAGAAGCTTCGAAGCTCAGTGAGTGTGGTCGGGGTTAGCGAGTCATAGATGACCTGGATCTTGGCTGGATCCACATGTACACCATGCTAATCAATGATGTAGCCTAGGTAATTGACTGTGTCCATGTCGAATGAGCATTTTTCCAAGTTGGCATATAGCTTGTGTTGTCACAGGGTGTGCAAAACCTATTGAATACGCTGCAAGTGTTCCGCCCAAGTCTTGTTGTAGATCAGGATGTCATCCAGATACACGACTACATGAAAATTATTGGTGAATGGTTGCATGATATCGTCCATCATCCTCATGAAAGTTGTTGGAGCATTTGTCAAGACAAAGGGCATGGCCAACCATTCAAAAAGATAATCTTTTGACTTGAAGGCAGTCTTCCATACATCTTCCTGTTATATTGGGACATAGTGGTAGCTAGACTTCAGATCAATCTTACTAAAGTACTTGACCCCCATGAGTTGATCAAGGAGGTCGTCGATTCGGGGAATCGGGTATTGGTTCCTGACTGTGATTTTATTCAGGGCCCGGTAATCAATGTAAAGTCGCCAGGTCCCGTCTTTCTTTTGCACCAGCACGATTGGGCTTTGACAATGCGATGAGTTGGGACATATGTGCCCCTTGTGGAGTAGTTCTTGGATCTGCTGCTTGATCTCCTCATTCTTAAACAAAGAGTGACGGAAGACTGGCCCATTGGGCAGCGGTGCGTCGGGGGTCAGATCGATGGGATGCTTGACCTGACAGTGCAAAGGTACCCCGATAGATGAGGAGAATATATTTGAGTATTCTTCCATGACCTTATCTACTTGCTTCTGTTGTGTGGAGAGGTCGGTCGCGGAGGCCCTGGATGTGGTTGCGATCTTTCGCTCACTCTAAGAGCAAATCACAAAGAATACAAACTTCCTAGTCTGAGAGATGACCTTCCTGCATTGCTTGGTAGAGCTCAAGGAAATAACACTAGGTGGGACTGCCTCGGGTATCCTGTACAATTTCTTGTGCAAAGTAATAATAAAACTGAGAGGCCTATATTCATATACAACATGACATTTCCATAAATATGGTTGGCCCAAAAGAACATTGCAAACTTCTAGAGGAGCAACATCACACAATACTTCATCTTTGAAGGGCTTGATGTTGTACGACATGCAACATTGTTGGTTGACACAGAGATCGCTTTCTTGGCGGAGCCACCCAATGGTGTAGGACTGCGGGTGCGACGTTGTCGGCAGGGCTAGCCGCTTGACAATCTCTGCCGAGATGAGGTTCTTATGGCAACCACTGTCAACGATGAAGTGCAGTGGAGTACCCTTCACCCACATCTATGAATGAAAAAGGTGCTCGACTTCCTTTGGCTCGTCTGGTTCACCGGGATGGAGCTTGGTGGTAGCAACGGTAGCAATGGGTTCTGCTTCGATGATCTATCTCCCCCTTTCTGGTTTTGACTCAGAGTCAAAACCTGCATATGATTTAGAGGCTTTTACCTCAACCACCAACCACTACTTTGAGTGACAATCAACAATGTTATGCCATGGACTTTTATCGAAGTCGCACCACTTACCAATGTCTTTATTTGTCTTTTCGATGTCGTTCTTTGCTTGCGGCTTGGAATGGTTTTCCCGAGGTTGTCCATCTTTGCTCTGTCCTTTATTCTGCGGGTTGGGGCTGCCCTTTTTTGGCTTTTGCTGTGAGGGGTTCCCAGGCCTAAATTGTCGTGTCTTTTGTTTAAGCTTCTGGTCGATTTTGACGACATATTGGTAGGTCGCGCCCAAGGACTGAAATGTCTAAAAACTCCATTTCGGCCTGAATGTATCAATGCAGACCATCGCGATGCTTGAGCACCAGATGTTGCTTAGAATATTTGATACCCATCTTGGTTCACAAGGTATGGAAGGTATTTGTGAACTCGGGCACTTCTTGGTCTCTTTCTTGCCGCAGTGTGGTCCGTTTTGTATACAGGTTGCCATAGCTTCCGACAGGGTAATATTGTTCCTTAATAGCATCCATGAAGGACTCCCAGGTGGCCGTGACTGTAATGAGGGTTCCTTTGTTTCCTTTTGCTCATAGAACATTTCCCACCAATCTTTGACATGGGGAACGACTTTGAGGAGTGCAAAAGTAATCTTTTCTCTATTCGAAAAGTTATGGACAGAGAAATACCCTTCTAGTAGATTCAACCATTTGTCTACAACATTTATGTCTATCTGACCTTCAAATATAGGAATATAGAAATTTATTTGTACCTTGAAGGGGGCGGCGCCTCCGCTAGAGGAAGATGTGTCGCCTATTGATAGACGCCGAAGGATTTGCGCAAAATTATCCATCATCTCATTCCTCTGTTGCATGAGGTCTTCCTCGAGCAACATTTTGAAAGGATCTCCTATCCCGTTGGATTTCTTTTCTCCCGCCATGAGAGGTTGCTTGGGCGTGCGAGAGCTTTTGTCCTCAATAGAAGCAAGCTCGAGACCCAATTTTTTGTACCTTGACCTCGTTGGGGACATGCATTAAAAATGACAACGAGCAGACCGTTCTGATACCACTGATCCAGATTTTACGAGCATAACAAAATGAATGCATATTATTATTAAAAGATGCTTAACACATAATAACAGAGATACATAAAAATTGGTTTCTATTTAATAAGGAAATAAGTTGAAATTGTAAAATGCAACGAAAAACAAGCTTGCTGGAATGGTGGCGGCTTATCTCCGAGAAGAGATGTGACAGTTGCGCTCATTCACAAGAAGATGATTACAATGAGGGTCTGAAGCCCTTTTATACAATAAGCATGAATGCCAAAACTCTAGTCATCCAAAAACCTAACCCTAGGAGATGAAGCGCTAAAAGTCATGTGGGCCCCGTTGGGGTAAGCTAGTACATCAACTTCCCAGGGTCGTAACTTTTGCATACGATCTCTGTTTTAGTCGTGCGATAGCCTGTTGGAAAGGTCTATCCAAGGATTACACATGTTGTTGTCAGTCTCCAACTTTGTACACAGTCTAACTGTGGCGAGCCCTAAAAACGTTGTTTAGGGCCTCAAAATGGCCTGAAAAGTCGGGGACCTGAAAACTAGGAAAAAATTGCCAAAATGAACCAGTTGGAGGCCACCGACATCCATCTGGATCAGTATGCTACCTATTTACCGAAAAGAAACACACCTTATGTCAAGAAGTCTCGACAATGTGCATATAACCCAAGCTAGAAATGGGATCCCTCTTGCCTCCATGCTTGCCCAAATAAAGTTATGAGAATGCACTCCAATTATGTTAAGCCCTAATATTGGCTCATTACCCCTTAATTGGGGCATATTATATTAGTAATGTTATTTTATTTATGTCAGCTTTAGGCCATTAGTTGTAATTATACCTCCAA